>JARHVA010002353.1:1065000-1122500 GCA_037957365.1 Torreya grandis
CTACTCTTGAAGGAATATATAACATCATAGAGTAACTTGAGAAAACACCAAACCATATTTCCATTTTATACCTTCTCAAGTGTCACCCACATATAAGAACATTTTTTTATAAATCCTTTCAATAATCTAAAATTCCATACAATATAAAACTATCCAAACTATAAGAATTTTTAGGACACTTGTACTCAAATAATAAAATGACAATTGATCACTTAGATATTTCACCAATGGGTTTGTCTCATAATTTTCCATTGTACATAAAAGTCTTCATTTATAAGCATAAAGTTAAAAACGTATATTTAGACAATGGGTCAGGCCTAAATCCATGTACATTAAGTTTGATAAATCATTTGGTACATTATATGAAAGCACTAGATCCTAATACCATTACTATAAAGGCATATGATAACAATGAGTGATACTTGGTGGGAACTAGATATCTTCTACTTATGATGGGTCCTATCATTCAATAAACCCCCATTCACATTATTGATCTAGATATACCATATAACCTACTCCTTGGTCATCCATATATCTATGCCATGAATTCTATTCCAGCCACCCTCTTTCAATCTTTAAATTTTTATCATGATAGTATGAAAGTTACCATCCCAAGTGATCCTCAACTTTTTAAATATTGTAAACTATTGGAAAGGAGATATAGAAACTCTAATTATTTAACATTTAATGAAGATACATATGATCCTAAAAGAGTCACTTAGTATTTCCAATTATATCCATCCTAATGAGCGACTCTCTACATCCACCACTCAACCTTGTAAATTCACAAATTTTCCATCCTTATCTCAATTTGCATGTCTACCATCTAGAATTTCCATTATGGATGTAGGTATGATAGAATGTTAAATCCATGATGCCCATTATTTAGCAAAAAATAATATATCCCATAATAATCATTGAAATCCACATCATATAAAACAAACATAAGTGGTTTGTAATATTTCTAATAGTTCTTTCTTGGAAGGTGGGTTGCTTTCTAAAGAACAAATTAATGATTTAAACTCCTCTTGTCTCTATTATAATTAACTAGCTACATGTTTCCAACAAAATCAATATCTTATACCAAAATCCATTATGTGTACTATCATGAAATATAAATTAAAATGTCTTGGTATTCATGAATAAGGTCTCATCAATCCTATAATGTCTACAACACATGAATCCTTTCACAGTATTAGATTCAAACAATCTAGTCTGAACATATGCAATTATTATAGTGATTCTTATTCCATGTCTAATGAAGCATCTTCAAACAAAAAAATGAGTTTTATTTATATCCATTTTTAAGGCTTATCCATCACCAACCTATATCATGATAATGGCATTTTGACCCTCTAACTGTCCTTTCCATAGTTTATCTTATGGGACCAACAACAACCACCCTTGCTTGATCATTTCAAAATGATGAGGTTATATCTTATTTTTTTAGAATTAGAGATCATATATAGTAGGGGATCATAATAAGTATTTTACAATTCAATTAGATAAATTTATAGCTATTACTAATCCATACCATCTTATAAATATTATAGTTTGGTTGATTAAAATATTAAATGATGAAGCTGCATCCTCTATAATATCAAACGAAGACAATCAAATTCAATAATGTCTTGAGGAGGAGGTTAATATTCCTCCACTTCAAAATAATTAATAATAATAATATAATTTATTAATTTAAAATACCATTTACATCAATATTAATACTGAATAAAATCCTAAGATTGTGAAACTCATTACTTCCCTTTATCTAGAAGAATAGTCCACTTTAACTCTAATCAATAAATTTTTTAGATGTGTTTGCATGGTCATATACAGACATGTCAAGTTTGGATCCTTCATTATTTTTTCATCACGTTCTTGTACATAATGTTTCAAAACTATTCAAATAAAAACATAGAAAAATGCATCCAAATATGGCAGTAATCATGAAGGAAGACTTGAAAAAATAGTTAGAGATTGGATATTTATGACCAATAGACTAATCAAAGTGGATATCCAATATAGTTCCAATCTCTAATAAACCATAAGGGATCAAAGTATAAATATATTTAAAGGATATCAATAAATAATTTCCTAAATATGAATTTACTTTACCAAACATATACATGATTGTTTATTCCACAACAAGCCATGGGATGTTGTCCTTGATGGATAGTTTTTGGGGGTACAATCAAATAAAAATAGCTCATGAATACCAGCATAAGACAATGTTTATAGCACCTTAGGTCATGTTTTAATATCAATTAATTCCATTTGGCCTCAATAATGTTATATCCACCTATCAATGTGAAATTATAGTTATCTTTCATGATATGCTCCATGATATCATTGAAGACTATGTAGATGATATTTTAGCAAAATAAAAAACTTGAGCAGGTCATCCTATGGTACTACACAAAAAAAATAAACTTTTGAGATAATATAAATTTCATCTCAATACAAATAAGTGTATGTTTTGGGTAACTTTAGGGAAGTTCATTAGTTTTGTTGTATCATAAATAGGTATAGAGGTGGATATTAAAAAATTTATGGATATTAAAGAAATGCCTCCCCCAAAAAATCTCAAGCAGATTTTTAGTTTATAAGGTAATATTCAATCCATCCATATTTCATATCATAAGTTATAGACACATGTCATCCTTTCACATTTCATCCCAAAAATAACACTAATTTTCAATAGAATGAGGAATTCAAGCAAATATTAGAAAATATAAAATGTTATCTAGAAAATCCACTAGTCTAAATGCCACTAACTCTTGGGAAACCTTTACTACTATATGTATCAATAACATAGTATTCCTTATAAATGAATGGTGGATATCCTTGAAAAATACTTTAAATCCATAAAATTTATTGAGTAAATAATATGGTAGCTGATACTGGCCATGATTGGTTCACTCCTTGATATGCATCTAGATGATAATTGTAACCAATTATTTTTTGAGCAATTGATGTGTCTGACATATGATACACCTGAATATGAAATGAGTTGTGAGTTTTATGGTCCTAATTCTCCTTGATATTTTTGTCCCTAATTTTTCTTGGTACTAATATATATACATATACTATAATGATAATATAATTCCCCCAAATTATTTGATAATTATAATAAATCCTTCATTTAGTCAGCTTCTTGTTGTACCATCCTTGGAAATAAATTATACTATAGGGGTTATGATGGAAATTTATTATGTATTTTAAAATCTAAAGAGGTAGCCTTAGTCATTAAGGAATTTCACAATGGTATATGTGGCGATCATAATAGTGGCATGGTCCTTACAAAGAAACTTTTATGTGTCAAAAATTACTCTTCAATAATGAAAACTAATTCATGTTAATATGTCAAGAAATGTGTCCCATGCCAAAAAATGGTGACATAATCCATAGTCCATCATGATATTTGTAGCCCATTACCATTTAATTTACCTTTTCCACATGGGGGTTATAACTCATTAGAAAAATCAATCCCAATTCTTCAGATGGTCATAAGAATATAATCACCACCACTAAGTACTTTACTAAATGGGTTTAATTTATTTCATTAACCTACATAACTAGAAAGAACATTTTCAAGATTATCCTAAACCACATTATTTTTCATTACAACATCCCTTGTACCATTATATCAGATAATGGTAAGTCTTTCAAAAATAAATTTGTCAAGAGCCTTTGCCAAAAGTACCATATCAATCACAAATGCTCTATGCCATAATATTCCCAAGGTAATAGTCAAGTAAAGGCATAAAATAAAAATATTCTTAATATCTTAAAACACATTGTCAATTATGTTGGTCATGACCAGAATTTACAAATCTACCTTGATTTTTGGGCTTACCATACTAGCATCTAAACAACTATGAAGGCAACCTCTTATTCCCTCATTTATGACACTGAGTCCATATTACCTATGGAAGTCAAGCTTCTATCCTTAATAATATCTCTATAAAACATATTAATGAATGAGCCTATTGCATTTCAAGGTTACACAAGATCAATATCATATATGATAATACCTTAATGCCCTTAACCATATATAAAATTACCAAAATCATCTTAGTTGTGGCTATAATAAGAAAATCAAATCAATAAAGTTTGAAATCATATATCTTGTTATAAAAGAAAATCAATGGAACATAAATATTGATCACGAAAAGAAAGGCAATGTTAAACCTAATTTGTTAGGTTCATACATATTCATCACCAAATATGGATCAAGTGCTTACAAACTAATAATATAATAAGGAGAAGATCTCGATGAACCCATGAGCATTATTCACTTGAAGTGATTCCATGCCTAAAATACTATAGTTCTACAATATATTTATATATATAAATAAAAAATAAAAAAATATGAAAAAGAGAGAAAAACAATTCATCCAAAAGTGAAAACCATTCTTATAGCAATTTGGACAAGTACCATGATGAAAACTAGTTTCTAGCATCATGTGTATACCATTATATATATACACCCTAGTTTCTTCAGAACACCCCCTAACATTATCCATTTATATATATCACTATTAATTTATGTATATCACATATTTTTAGTTTCCTATAACATTTTAGTTTAAGGTTTGATCTTCATGGTTAAATTTTTATGCTTTTTATCATGTTTTTGGTAGATTATTGTATATAATCCTTAGATCAAAACTCACATCAACACACAACACATCCATCCATAATCACACCAATAATTATAATACTTGTCTATAATCAAACTATGTCATATATCATAATTTATTAGGTGGTTACCTTTCATCTAATCATTATAATCCAACATAATATCATTCCTTTCCATATCTTCCCTCATTAGAATAACTACGTTAGCCTAAGGTTCACATGGACAATGTAGGTAGTGCTTAGATACATTGGGTATCTAGGTTTAGCTCAGACACCAACCCCAAATGCCAAAAAAATTCATAAACATTAAAAAAAAAATCCCCAAAAATATAAAAAACTCAAAACCAATCCAAAAACATAGTAGTAATTAACATACCCTAGTTATCCTTCACATGGATTACTCAATAGATGGTTAACATTGTCAAATATCTCATACCTCAAAGGGTTTTACTCTAACTAAGGACATACAAAAGACCTTTATTTACTTGTTTGTTTCATTTAATTACTTTTTTATTTGTACAAATTTTTTATTTTGCTTGCTTTATTATACAATTATTTGTTTAATCTCTTGTTCATTTTCCTTACTTGATTTCATGGTTGAAAACATGTTTTATCTTATTTTTATTGTTTCTCTATGTTGAGTCTAGATCACTATGTGCATTAAAAATGGTGTTATTATGATATTCCATATCTTGATGCATTGATTTTTGTACTTATGACTTGGTCAGTTATTACATATCTAACACAATAGAAATAATGGTTTTTCCATACCATTGGTTCATATTATTTTATTCTACATAAAAATAAATGTTGTTTAATTCATGTTAGAACTCCATAAAAATATTATCAAAAGAAGATATTCACCCAATCCACATCATTACTCCATATCCAAAGACACATGGCATCCCTAACCCAGGTCAGCCCATTTAAATAATAACCATATAACTTCACATTTATGGTAAACACCCATATCTAACTCAAACAACTCAATGTGATTCATCAATACTCCATCAAGAATGTTAAACCGTACATCCCATATCACCTATATCTACCAACAATAAATCAAATCCATGATATCAAATTAGATCAGTCATCATTAATACATCCAATTGACTCACTTCTAGGGTTATGATTGCACATCAATCAACTAAATTAATCCATCAACTTAATTAATTCTCTAATTTTTCCATTCAGTCTCTCGCACTTGTTGATTGGGAACTAATAAATCATGGAATCCATATTTTATCCTATATAAATCATTCCATCATCAAAACCAATAAAAATGTACAAACATTAGATAGAGTGGTTTGGTAATATTCATGGGTTAATCTCATAAAAAATTCACATCATATAACCAGTTCATCGAATTAGTCGATGTATTTATTTCGACTTGCAAATCAATCTAGTAAAATTTTATCACTTATCCTTAGAAAAATTGTTTATTTTTTTTCTAGTCCATAGATTACAAATGTGATATATCATTCCCATATCTACCATTTTACATATATCTTTGTTTGGGAAAAAATCCAATTATGCAACTTCAAAAATGGGAAATCTTATTTTTATACTCAGCTTCCTAGCACTAATATGCTTGGGGTAAATCATTTTTATAGGTCTAAAATCATGAAAGAATTTTATTAAGAATATTAATTGTGTTAAATTGTAGTATTACCTGCATCATTTATCCACATATTTTTATATCCTTCATTTCCAAAATTTATCTACACCACTTCTCCCATACAAACACTCGAGGGGGCATCATTTAGTCATTTAAAGCCACTTAGGGAATCATTTTATACATCCATTTTCACTCTATTTTTTATTTATTATTTTAAAATGAATTTATTATTCCATTCACAACACCATTTCAAAGAGGGGAAAATCTATACACCTAAATTCTTCCAATTTAGTGTTGTAATTAACTTTGTTTAAAATTGGCACACTAACTAAATCACTATCACAAATTCAAATTTCCCACTAATAATGTTTTCCTCCATTTTTTGAATAATTAATTAGTATATATATTAATTAATTAAATAATTAACATATAATTATTCAAAAATTATTAAAATTTAGAATTTCCACCTCATCTTGACATCTTCCATGCTTTTCTCAACCAAGTGTTGAGTCATCCAACCAACTCCCTAACTTCCTCAATGAATTTTTGAGTCACCTTTGAAAATTTCAGCAACCTTGGTGAGTCATCCAACTACCTTGACTCATTCCTAAGACATTTTAAAATACCAAATAACTCTCCCTCTTTCTCACGCACATGGGAATTAAACATCATCCATTTAGATGAGGACTAAAATCCAACCATTGATAATTATCATTATCAAATAAATAAAAATTTATTCCAACCATACATTTTCTCAAATAAAGTCTATAAATTAAAGTTTCATCATCCATTTTCATTATCTACCTTTAATTTATCGAATCGATACCAAATTTTTCTTATTCATCCAGTGAAAATTTAAGTTATTTGCACCTATATTCTTCTAAATCCACCTTTGTCTAGAGAAATGAATTGATCACCTACATCCAATGAAGCAAGATAAAATCATATGTTCACAATGGATAAGGTGATGAGTGTATTTTTCATGTTTTGTAAGTATCTTGTTATTTAGATTTATTTCATTATTATTGCTCAATTTGAGGTTTTAGTTTAGATTTATAATAAGAGTTTCATTAGTTTTAATTTCTTATCTTGTATTATAACTCTAAATTTTTATTTATCATAGGTGGTAATGATGAAAACATGGCCATATTGAGACAAAGGTAATTTTCCTTTGAGATCTATTCCCCACATATAGAATATCCAAGGATATTCAAGGGTTTTAGACTTAGCCAAAAGAGAGTGGATAATATTATCATGGAATTGGAAAGGATTACACTTATTTTTGGATTTGACAACATAATTTTAGAGAGTAGACTAGTAGTATTCACTCCATATGAATTTTTTATTTTTGCTTTTATCCACTATAGTGGCCACTAAAAATTCCCACATGCGTTTACTCAAGGACAAAACTTACTCATACTTGAGTGAAACAATGAATTAGAATACCTTTGGCATTGTGATATTAGAGGATGTTATGTTAAAAGACATATTTTTAGGCTTGTTTATGTAGTCTAGTCTTTTCATGAGAGTTATCCACAAGAGGTTAAGTATGATGCTTGATGAAATGGAGATATATTTGTACCATAGGATTTTTTTAGTGGTAACCACTTAGATGTGGAAAACAATAGAATCATATTTGATAATTAATGTATATGTAGATTTATTCATCTAAATGAGGAACTATAAAATATGTAGTGCCTGATGAGCATGAAAAAGAGAAACTAAGGAAGCAAGAGAGTTTATAATACTAGTTTTCTCTCTTGGAATGGATTAAATTGTTAATTTAAATTATTTTTAAAGATTAATGGCATAATTATGATATACAATAGTTTTTTACTTTTTCATTAATATGCACCACTTATTTGGAGACATATAAGTTGTGAATCTCCTAAAGCATGAAAATGAGGTATATCTAGATCTATGGTTTCTTGCATCCCACGGATGAAAGCTTCATATTTGTCCTTGTTATAAATGAATTAAAAGTGAAATAAAAAGGATAGAGAATGAATTTTATATAAGGGTTGGATATGACACATCCTACCCTAGATCCTTGAAGACACTTGGCTCCATCGAAGTGGAGTGTCCAAGTTTCTTCATACAAGTTGATGTTAATTTTGGGTAAATCTCATATAAGAACCATGGTAGATGATTTATTATCAAATAATACTATTTATGTCTATTCAAGGGCATATGACTCAAGATTAGCCATAAATTTTTGAAAGTGTTCTTTGAGAGAAATATCTTTGTTAAAACCTTTGATTAAGAGGACATATTCATCTAGAAGAGTATTTAGAAGGTTTTATGTAGCTAGGATAGGAGAAAAAAATTATATCAGTGATTAATTATCCTTTTACTAATTTTTTTAATGATTCTTAGGTCAAATTACGTTAAGAGTACCTTCAAATTTCAAAAATGGTCTCTCAACAAGAAAGATTTGGAGAATAAGTGACAAAGGGGGTCATAATGGATAATGATATAAGCAATCTGATAAATCATACAATGCAAAAAAAAATTGTGGTGAAGTATATTTTAACACATTCAATCTCCATGTTTATGAAATGGGGATCATAATCTATACATTTACAACTAATATAATAGATTATGTATTCTTTTTTTGACTTATCTTGTTGTAAAAACATTACACCAACTTATATGGGGGTAGATAACATGTAAAATATGAGAGCGTGATCATTTTAAGGTGATCTTAGATTATGATTATAAATTAATTATTTATTCATGTTAAGAAAATATGTCTAAAATGCAATATTGTATTTGAGTGTGACATATTTATATATGAGAGTTTACTGAATATGTGCGGTGAGCTAACTTTGGGATGAATATTTAAATTTCCCAAAGATTCCAAATGTAAGTAAAAATATTATAAATATAAATTAATAGATTCATGTTGATAATATCATTTATCTTGGTGGCATCCATTCAAATCACTTTAAATGAGAGCAAAATTATAATCTTTTTGGATGTAACATCAAAAACACACTTGTGAGGATTGAGCTTAACTTTATATTTGATAAGATGATAAAATATGATATAAAGGTCATAAATATGATTTTAATGACTCATTAATTTATATATAATATCATATATATAGGTTTAAACTTTTTATGGATGAGATCATGAAATTTTTGGGTCATTGCACATTGATAAGTTGTGCTAGTGTTTTTGAGGCCAAAGGGCATATTAACATATAAAGTAGTTCCTAGTTGGTAGTAAAGGTGGTTTTATATTGATATTTTGGGATGGTATGAATTTTTTTATACCCTAATAAACAATACATGATATATAACATCTCATATATGAATGTAGAATAAAAAATGGCATCAATTAATAGTAAGGAAAAATTATCCTTAATACAAGCTAAGTTGAGATTATGAAAGTTGATATCGATACAAATAAACATGGTGAATTTATTGTGAACAAGTAATATGTTACATTCCCAAGTTAATTAATCTATATGTTTAATGATATTATCATATAGGAGTTTGATAATTCATTTATGACGTATTGTGGATAACTTGTGGAAACTTTTATTATTTCTAGCATATACGTTTCACATCTATATATGTCATTATGTTATGGATAACTATGCTATGGTTAGTTTCAGGCACGTCTCCATATTATAATGAAAATAATTCATGATTATTGTCAAAAAATAAGGTATATATCTCTTTTTATTTAGGATAAATTTCCTTATATATAAGAACCGATTTATGATTAATAGTTATACTAAAATTAGTTTTTTTAGTTTATTCAATAAGCATGGATTTATTGTCTTAAAAATTATAAATATAAGAAGGTATATTATAGATATGATATATATTTGGATCAACACTAGTGATGAAATTATTAAATCAAGAAACCTTTTTCACAAATTGGCCAAAATTATAATGTTGGCAGGGAAGTTGAGGCTCTTTCATTCATGTAGTAATTATATGATATTTATCACTAAGAATCATAGGTAATGGATCCTAATATTCAATTTGTACTTAAATGGATTTATCTTAAATCATTGGATTTAAAATATAAAGTAATTAAAAAACATATAAAGTAATTATAAGATCTAGAGTACAAGTTAATTTTAATTTTATAGTATCAGTCTATCCAATATAGTATGATATAGAGAACTAGGTTGAATTGTACAAGAATGATCACTATAGTTGGTAGAGGAAGTATTATTTTTTAATATATCATCATTATTGATAAAATTATTTATAATTGGGGATGATAAAGGGGATATATCATCACTTGTTACTATATATATCTAGTGTAGTTATGAGTTGAATTTTGGACTATATCAGGCTACTTGGTACACTCTAAAATTTGAGTAATAGGTTTAATGTTATTAGGTTTGAAAATGTCAAAAATATTTTTGGAAATGTTATGAATGGTATCAATTTGGATGATACCAATAGATATGCATGGAAAGTCATAATTTTTTTGGACAAACCATGGATAATTTTCCAATGGTGGGATGATAAGAGTGGCATAACCTTTAGGTTTTTTATCATTTTCAATGTCATTAAAATTAAAATAAATATGAGATAAATAAAAATATCACTTAAAATCATGCATTTTAGCAAGGGTATTCTGATAATCAACTATATCTAAGTATTGTGGTTAGCCTTTTGTGACTATAAATTCATCATCATATGATGGAGAGATTTTATAAGGATGTGTGTTTGGTTGAGAAATTTTAGTGTAATTTTATTCTTGGTTGATACACCCATGTTATTGAAAGTTTAAGGGATAGTGATAAAGGATACTAAAATAATTTGGATACCCAAAAATCATTGCATAGAAAGTATTATTTTATTTAAAAAGTTTTTGAGCCCAACATACCCTCATTCTTGAAAAATGAAGACCCTTATGTTAAAACTATGAAAATTTATATTTTAAAATTGAAACTCCATTTGATCAAAACATAATTACCATGTTTTCACATTAATCATATTTGAAGATCATCCACACCACTTTATATTCAGTTTTCTTGTTCATGGCTCTGGTTTAACCTTGTCTAAAGTTTTCTAGCTTTAGATCTCCTTGTTTCAGGTTATAGGTTCTAACAGATGTCCATTGGAGGTAGGCAATGTCTGGATTTAATAATTTTAATGATTTTATCTTAATCTAACCTTTTACTAGCCTTTGGTTTGTTAAAAGTCAAATTGAATCCATGTTTAATATTCTTAAAACCCTCATGCAAAAGCCCTAGCTTAGATCCCTCATTTGAATTCAAATTTGGTGGGAATAAAATTAGGTGTTAATTTTTTAATATGATATGAACTTAGTTAAATTTTTATGCTAAGGCTTAGTCATGTTTTTCAACAATACCAAACTGTATTCTAAAAATTATATACTAGGTCTCTTTTATATCTCAAGTCCTTTGTCCCTTTTTATTTTAATATGGTCTAACCTTTTATACGTAGGATCTTTTTCATATGTTATTAACTAAAATTAATGTCTTAATCCTAAGGACCATTCGTGTTTTTTAACACAAATAAGACCTTAGTCTTTAAACTTTATCTTAAATCTTATATGTTTCCAAGCCTTAACTTAAATTTTCTACTTATTTTTAGGATCAATGGCTTGCATTTACTCTGGTAAAATCAATCGAATGATGCATATTGAATCAAAGTTTCTATATAAACTAATGTATTTCATGGGACTTAAATTTGATGTTATCATGCCCATTATTTGATGCGTGTAAGGCCATCAATACCCATCCATAATACCATAAAATATTAGCCCTTATGTTTAATTAATTAAGATTAAATTTGATGTTCTCTTAACCATAAATCGACATCTACGAGGCCATCATTGATGTTTATGAGACCATCAAATTTTAATTCCCATGTTTAATTATTTGAGATTAACTTTGACATTAACATGACTATTAATTGAAGTTCACATGAGACCATCAAAATTCAAGCTTAGGAACTAATATCACTAATATGAATGAACATGTTTATCTTTATGTTTTAGGATGAATGAAATCTCATTTAGAAAATAAACATGCTTTGGATTCTATACTGCACTATTAGAATCATCTTTCATTATATTTTGACCTATCATAGATTAATTGGATCTAATTAAAGCCATGTTCAAGCCAAGACCCTTTTAATAAAATTAAATTTGCATGGGATCAATTATAAACACCATGGACTTAGCTTAAATGATATCATAATATTTAGTCATGTTTTTAAACATTTGATGAAACCTTAGTCTAAAATATTATGCTTGATCCATATATGTTCCATAATATTTTGGTCTATTTTATTGGCTTGATCTAAGAAATGCAGGGTCCCATTGTTATAAAAGTTAGAGATTTTGCCCTAAAGTTTTGTCATATTTATTAATATAATAAAAACTTAGGTTAAAAACCTTACATTAAGTCCTTTTATTATTATTTGGGATCGCTTTTAGTATGTTCTAAAACCTAAATTAAATATTTTAGCCTAAGGTTTATTTCATGTTTGTTATCATGAAATAAAATCATAGTATAAAGTATTTAACCTAAGTTATTTATGTATCCCAACCCTAACTTAAACATCATTTACCTTTGCAAGATCTACAACTCACATTCACTTGGACATGATTGATCTGATAGAGCATAGCCAAAGTCAAAATTTCAATGGATCCCTAAGTAAATGTGGAATCACCATATGCCAAGAACATGTTAATTGGTAAGGCTGATAAGGTGTAGATCTCAGAAGGCCTATAAGACTACTAAGTGGTATAACCTTGGAGCCAAGTATATTTAATGACCATCAACATGAAAATCTCAAGATCAAGATCAAAAATTCATGTTGATCTATGTAGAATGATCTAATGGAGTGAGATAAAGATTTTTTTTCAAAATAAAATGTTCAAGGTTTGAACATTAATGAGCAATTTTCCATGAAAACACCACAAGTGCCATAATTATGCCACATTGGTAGAAAGAGACAAAGTTGAAGATCTTGTGGGCACATAAAGTCAAAGGTATAAATGCAAAGGTCAAAATTAATTCTAAGGCATAAAATCACTCAAGTGAAAAATCCATCACCATTAAAGCTTGGGAAAATACTTGTAGAAAAACCCTAGAATCGACAAAATCCCTAATTCAATCCCATATCAACCATAATCAGTCTTGAGAGAGTCAAATTACCATTTGAGCAAGTGTAAACTGATCTAGAGATAAACTATAGACCACTAGTGAGTAATTATAATAAACTCATAGTCATGGTGGTAAAAAAAAACATAGAGAGAACACAAAACTCTATCTGACCATAGATTCAAAAGGGAGAGTCTTCAAAGATACAAAATTTGATGTTGCAATTTTTTTACTATTTTTGGGAAACTATAGGTTTAATTTACTAAATAGTAAAGGGGTCTAGATTAAGAGGAGAATTAGTAAATAAATGTACCTTAATTAACCTATTGACTTATTGAATCTAGAAGTAATTAATTTATTTATAAAAATATCAAACAAGGGGATAAATAGTGAATTTAAATGATTTCTAGATTGGGATAGAGGATTTTAGAACTACAAATTACTAAGCTAGCTAGGTAGACTATCAAAAATAGGACATAAAAGTCTATTTTATACCTAGATAGTAGCATAAAAAATTGGACACTTGGAGGTCTAGTGTTATAGTCCTATTTTTTGTGTTATAGTCCCTTTGATCTTCTTCTTTTGAGCTTTTTAGGTTCTATTATGATACTTCAAGAGGTTTTGTGTCTATAATATCAGGTATCGATAGTCTATGAAGCTCCATGTGCAACTGTTCTATCCTCTATGGTCCTAGTTCCTCTTTAGGCTTGATAAGTGGTCTTAAATTAGTTGGAAAAAGGGGTTAGTGTGTATTATGCACTAAATGTATGATCACACCCCATGTGTGGGCATGCTACCTACATACCAATACTCTGAGGAGGGATCAAGACTAATGTAGTTCTCTCAAATTGAATGTGTATTATTCAATATTATGTATTCAATGCAAGTATTACACAAATCTAGGTAATCTTAAGAAGGTTCATAACTTGTGTGAGAGCTTGAGTAGGATAGAAATAGTAGTGGTTGGCTGTATGCAAAGAATAAGAATATTTTATTGAGTGTACTTAGTGTATTTCTAGCTCGTGACTTTTGAATGATTTCCAACCTTTCTAAATAACCTTTGAATAGGATTTTATAGGGAAACTGATGATATTGGGTTAGATGACTTTATGTTAGGTTGAAAGGGAGAAATATAAGGATTTGGGAAAATCTAATCATTTGAGGCTATGATTAACTTGGACAATAGCACTAGAAAGTGAACACCCTAGGGTCTAGTGCTATAGTCTAACTTATGGTGCTATTATCCAAAGGGATAAGGACCTTAGGGGATAAGTCTATACTTGGGAGTTGATTTTGGGGTAGCTGGGTCTAATTTAGGAAGGCTTCAGGTGACTAAGAAGTAGTGAAAACATGCTTAGTGGGTTGTGCAAGCAAGCAAGAAAGACCTATGGTTTTGATGTCATAAGTCATGCTCAAGTTGTGCAAATTAAATTTTTATGTGATTACATTTGCTGCCCCCTTTATTATAAGTATGAAAATAATAAAAATAATAGGATATAGGAGAAAAATAGAAGCGTACCTAAACTTACCTATGAGGGTAAACCTAAGAAGCTATGTGATGTTGGATTTGTGTATGGTGAGAGCATGTTGTATTGTGTGATTATGTAAACAAGGAAAGTGAAAGTAGATCAATTCTTAATATATATTTTTTATATAAAATAAGAATTACAAATATGGGAGAGAGATAAAGGAAGAAAAATTAATGAATACACCTCATCAAGTACATGAACCAATACAAAACCTATTATGTTACTGTGTTATGTTGAGTGATGTTGGATGAATACTGAACCAAGAGTTATATTGATGGATGAGCTGAGTGCTCAATCCCTTGGAAGGTGGATCAAGAATGCAAAGGTAGGACCTTTGGTTCTATCATCACCAACTATGATAAATTAATGAATCATGTGTGTGCTAATCGATGTCTAGACTATGTGTCCAATCCCTCTAAATAGGTGGCTCAAGAATACAAAGGTTAGCTAGACCTTTGGCTCCATTATTGACTTGTGATGTAAAGATAAATAGAAAGATACCAGTATAATATTAATGTCATATGAGATGGCTCGTGAAGCCCATGAATGTGTTGTAATCTAGAAATGTTGGCATGGATAGATGAATGTAGCTAAAAACTAGGCCAATGTTGGCCACTTTGAAAGATGGTGATTAGAACTCATATAAAAATCCCCTCCAAAACTAGAATTAGCTTAGGAACTTGGGTACTTAGGAAGTAAACTTGTATGAAAGTTTACTTGAAATTGATGCCAACCACTTGTAGATGGAATGAGGCACGCAACTATTGGGAACATGAAAGAAAATATACTAAACTTGAAAAAGAGAAAGGCACATGTGACATGCACATTGCCCCCAATAACTAGTGTCTAAAACGTAGATTTTGAACTAAAAGCTGTATCAACTACCATGTCTAAACTGTAAGTAAAAACCCTCATGTCATGCATGATGCCCCCTATATCTATATTTTCTAAGTGGAAAAGTGATAAAAACTATTAGATTCTAAATTGTACTATTATGGAAAATTTATGACTAAACTTACCCCTCTACCTAATTGTATAAAAACTAAAAATTCTGATGTCTGGACACTAGCACTAAAAATTTGACACTTTGGGGTCCAGGACTATAATCTCATTTTTGGTAATATTGTCTAGAGCCAAAACTAAAAATTGGATTGTGTTCTTTGTTATGTGCCTAATTTAGCCTACCTATTATATATTATATATTTTAGACTGAACTGATCTAAAATTGTGTTTTTTTACTAGTAGAAGCTCTGATCTCTATGAAAAAAACCTTATTTATTATGCCCTGTTTTGAGGGTAGGAATGAAGACCCTATAATGACTACCCTTATAAAAAGCATCCTTGTAAGTGTGTTAAGCTATGAAAAAAATTGATATAGCATTAATATTCATGATCTCAAGATATAGAAATAGTTATAAAGAGAGATTCTTAGATCTACAAGGGTATGCCTAGATAGATATAACAATGTAATAGCATGTGTATAAGAGAAAGATGAAATGAAAGATGTTAGTTGTTAGTGGTTAGTAGCATGGAGGGATGGAGCATTATGTCCATCATGGCATCTAAGAATCAAGGTAAATGTATGATTATAATCATGGCATTACACACAAATAGAAATGATCAAGCAAACAATCATACAAATCAAGAAGCAAGAAACACACAAGGGTGGCCAAGGGGCCAAATAAGCATGCAAGGCATATAAGGCATGTTCAAATTCCACATATACACATAAAAGGAATAATAAAATATTGGCACAAGGGCCACAAGCACATAGAAAGGCACACACAAAAGACATTAGCAAATGTCCAAAGGCACACACATATAGACAAGAGCAAAGGACATTTGGAAAATGTCCTACAACACAAACATGAAGCAAATAGGAATTGGAAAATGAAAACACGTCTATCTAATCAAAGTGAAGAATGGAATCATGTAAATTATTATAAGAAGTAAACATGCATCTAACTATAAAAAGTGAGAAGCAAGAGTATACAAGATGTGTAATACAAGACTAATATATATGTTATGAAATACATAAGTGTGATAAAATCCAATGGATGTCAATGTAATATATGTGTAATGAGCATACTACAACAAGATGCCTAAAGTGTGTAGTGTAAGAATGACATAATCTGGATGGTGTAGTCATTTAGAGTGTGATTCTAGTGGGTATATGTATTGATATGTAGATGGAATGTAGACATAAGATGCCCCCTCAATGGGTGGAGTAAAACAATCAAGGATCTGGATGCACTACACACACTTAAAATAAGATCAAGTGAAGCTTGGTAATATAGATAAATCGATAAACAAGTAGCATAAAATAGTGGAATATAAGTCTAGCATAGTGTTTTAGTAGTGTAAGAACATATATGATGCATACAATTGACATATTTTTGTATTTTTTTAAGTTTGTATTATTTTTGTATTTTTGGAATAAGTTATGTACAATCATGCAAAAGAGACTATATATAGGCAATGCAAGAAAGGAAAGCATGTAAAAATATAACATCATAATATAATAGATACTAGGCTAGGGGTGGGAAAGGATCCTGAGATAGAGGCTAGCAGGGATAAAAATGGAGGAACAAATTACAATCATCATCAAATACATCAAGATCATCATCATTAGTATCATTATATGTTGAGAATGTTATGTTTGTGTTATCATCAACTCAAAGATGAACTAAAGGTTTTTCTAGTGGTGGAGATGTTATTTTTTCTCTTGGTCATTTATCTGTATAGGTGAGTGATTTCATTGAAAGTAGTGTTGGTGTTGTTGATGGAGATGTGATTTGAATAATGCCTTCATTTTGTATTTTATCCAATCACTATTGTAAAGCTATACATGAGTCAGTATCATGGCTATTGATCTTATGAAAAATTCAAAATGGATTACCTTCCTTTAGTGATAATATATTGATAGATATGTGTCATACTATATGAATATTGATTAATTTATGATCAATTAACATCTATATAAAAATCTATGGTTGATGTTGTGTACTACCTACCTGGATCTGAATGACTATCCTTTTCATTGTAAAAGTGACCATGTTAACTATAGGGTGTTTAATAAGTGCTCTATAATCATCTCAATATTCTCTTGGGCCAATTGGAGTAAAGTTTAATCCACATAGATAATCATGTATGAGTGTGGGTGTTGTATCATCATTGTTTGAGGTAGCCTAGGAATTTATATCAACATCACGGAAATAAGATAACTCTGAATTTACCACAAGGGGTAAATATGATATATAAGTCTTAGTAATTATATTAGGAGAAGGTGATGATATTGGGAGAGTATATATATTAGTCTGAGGGGTTGTATCTATGGGAGCAATTGGCACTGCTAGAATTATTATTGGTGATGGCATAAGTGTAACAGGTGTTTTTACTATGACTACTGGAGTGACTTGAGCTATTATAATTGGCTAAGAAACTAGAGTTTAAAAAAAATAAAATGTGTTGGTTTCTCCCACCTCATATGTATCTATTTTATCGAGAGGAATATGATGAAGTGGTGACTATATAGTAAGAGAAGGTGTCCCATCTAGCAAAATATTCAAAGATGACTCTATAACTTAGAAGTATTTGAATGGCTAATTATTTATTAGATATGTGTAGATATATTCATCATGAATGAACTTGAAAAATTGGTATAGAGTATAATGAATGACTTGCATAGAATGTATCCATGGTCATCAAAGGAAAAGATTATAATGGAGAGGACCAGACATAACTTGAAACTAGGTAGTAAGGGTTTTTGGCCCGACTATGATATCTAATGCCATGGTGCGCAATGTTTATCATGGTATATCATCAAAACCTTTAATGGTATTATATTATTTATGCATGGATGTCATATATACACCCATAGCATATAAGAATGTTATATTTTATATATTTATTCTAAAACCACTATCAACTAAAACTCTCTTTACTACACTAGTTTTATTTTGAATCTATATGCATAGTGGTAAATTTTGATCAATAACTATCTGAGATGGTGTGTCATCTTTATCAAAATAAATGGCATCTTCAATACTTGTTATTTTATTAACCATGGATGCAAAATAATTAGGCTCAAAGTTAGTTGGCATGGAATTTTGAGTGAGTGCCTAATAAAGAATGTCCTTAAACACATTAGCTTTTTGGAGTAATTCTAACATTAAAATTTTTGTTGGATTATTATGTAACTGATCCAAAATATCATATGCCTTGATTGCATTTTATTTTGTAATAGGCTTGGGTTAGGGATGGGATGGAATAGGTAGATTGTGAGGTTCCTAGGTGGGTGGAGGAGGGATAACAGCACATCAAGTAACAACTCTAACCACATTATCTATTATCTTTATAGGACTAGTAGTATGTACAGGAGGAGAGTGTAGATAATTGATAGGGAAAGGTGGTGGAGGGATGAAGGGTGCTAGTTGGGATCTCTGGCAATGGGTAGTAACCTATGGGATGATGAAATCAATAATGAAATAGTAGTCATTATGGAAGACAGGTTCCATGGGAGATGGGGCAAGAAGTGTCTTAACATATGTAACAATAGACTGTTGAATATCATTCCATACTATAAAAAGTAAACATGCAAAGTAAAGAATGAAACTTTTTACTAATATGTGATAAGCATCATCATTCATGTAAATGATAGGGCCTATCATAGTTTCCTTATTATTTGTAATAAATTTAAGAAACATTTGAAAATAAGTATCATTTTTACAATTTGGCTATGTATGTAAGGTGATACCTCAAGATGCAATAGCACCCAGTGTATGTACCTAGGGATTTTTCAAGAATATTATTTATACAATATTATGAAAATTTAAATTTGAATATGATTTTCTAATTTTAATATTCAATCAAAATTTACAAAAAATAAGAGGAATATTTTAGAAAATTACTAAAAATTAAGTGATATAACTAGGGTCTGAAATGATTTTTTTTCAAAATTAATGTAATAATTTGAAAATTTTACTAAGAATTAGTATATTTGACTTGAAATATATTAGGAAAAATTTGAAAATATTTCTAAAATTAGTAGAATATTTTTCCTAATGGTCTGGAAGTGGTTTTGTGCAAAAAGGACCTAATATGTGGAAACTAGGGTTTTAGTGAATTATTGAAAATATTTCACTTAATTGTATAGTTTTTTTTAAATTTTTAAATTCTATAAAAATTAAAAAATGGAAAAAAATCAAAAATAAATAGCACTAGGGTTTCTAGGGTTTTTGTGTGAAGATTCAAAGTAAGTCAGGGTCACCAAATGTTTTACTATTTTTTGGAAAGTATAGGTTTAATTTTCTAAATAGTAAAGGGGTCTAGATTAAGGGGAAAATTAGTAAATAAATTTGCCTTAATTAACCTACTAATTTATTGAATCTATAAGTGCTTAATTAATTTATAAAAATAGTAAACAAGGGGATAAAGAGTGAACTTAGCTAAATTCTAGATTAAGATAGAGGATTATGGAATTGCAAATAATTGATCTAGTTGGGTAGACTATCAAAAACAAGACCTAAAAGTCTATTTTCTACCTAGATAGTAGTGCCAAAAACTATAAACTTGGAGGTCCAACACTATAGTAATTTTTTTGGCACTATATTCCCTTTGATCTACTTCTTCTAAGCTTTTTGGGTTCTTTTTTGATACATTGGGAGGCTCTGTGTCTAGAATCTCATGTCTTGATAGTCTGTGAAGCTCTACGTGGAATTGATTCTATCCTCTAGGGTCTTAGTTCCTCCTTAGGCTTGAAAAGTGGTCTTCAATTAGTTGGAAAAATGGGTTAGTGTTTATTATGCACTAAATGTATGATTACACCCAATGTGTAGGCATGTTGCCTACATACCAATACTCTGATGAGGGATCAAGGCCAATGTAGTTCTCCTAAATTGAATGTGTATTGTGAAATATTATGTATGAAATGAAATTATTATGTTAATATAAGAAATATTGAGATGACTCATGACTTGTGTGGGAGCTTGAGTAGGCTAGAAATAGTAGTGTTTGGCTATATGCAGAGAATAAGAAGATTTGCTTGAGTGTAATTAGTGTATTTCTAGCTAGTGTCTTTTCAATGATTTCCAACCCTTATAAATGACCCTATAATAGTATTTTATAGGGAAACTAATTATCCTAGGTTAGATGAATTCATGTTAGGCTGATAGGGAAAAACATAAGAATTTAAGGAAATCTAACCTTTTGAGGCTACAAGTGACTTAGACAATAGCACTAGAAAGTGGACACCCTAGGGTCCAGTGTTATATTCCAACTTATGGAGATATTATACAATGAGATAAGGACCTTAATGGATAGGTATGTTCTTAGGAGAGGAGTCTAGGGTAGTTGGGGTTGATTCTAGAAGGCTTCAGGTGACTGGGAAGTAGTGAAAACATGCTTACTGGGTTGTGTAAGCAAGCAAGAAAAACCTATGGTTTTAATGTCACAAGTCATGCTCAAGTTGTATAAATTGAATTTTTATGTGATTACAATAGCCTTGAACATAGGAGATAAAAATTGTTCTAATATTTTTTAGACCATTGAGGAGCTACAAGCCATTAAAAGAGAGGATGAAAAGATTACATCAGTTAGCTAGAAATACTATGACCTAGTCACCATTCAAATGATAAGTCTTCAATATGTGGTCCCAAAGCTAGAGGTACTACATTGTATCAATGTTATTACTTATATTTTTAAGGATTGTGAAATTGAATCAAAACATGATAGTACATGAGCATATTTTTAGAATAATTTCTTATATCTCCCTTATAGCCTTCGATAATTACTACAAGCTACCCAAGCCTCATGTGAATTTACCCACAATTAGAGAATGGTCCAATACAAATGATATAAAAACCGTCCTTGCCCCATGGTTATATTTAGTAACCTAAGTAGTCTCTAAACTTATTAGAAGATTCCCAATCACCTAATTTAGGGTTGGTATTAGAATGATAATGCCAATTCTAAATAGATTATTTAGAAACCCCTTAACCATCTATGTCAACAAAATTTGAGTCCCTTTTGTGTATTTCATGGTTGAGAAAGGAATTTCTCCTCTTCTAGGAGAGATGATCAATATTTTATTGAAAGAATAATTCTTTGCAATAAAGAAGAAAACTAACAACCATTTTTATTTGATATCTTGTCTTTTGGATGCCTTGCTAGCCACTACCAAAATGCCAAGCATAAAATAATGGTCGCCTAATGGGATACAAACAATCTCCTAGTATTATTCCAAGTTACATATATTCAATTACAGGGACCATATTCTATTCATTTATGACTTCATATACCCAGCCCTAGTTGAGGCCATTATAGGGATCCCTATGATGAGGGTCAGCCCTTTGATCAAGAAGTATGTTGACCTCATTAGGGACATTTTGTTATATCCAAATTTCACTATAATCTAGATAGAAGTAACTATGAGACAACCCCTTAGGTTAACAATCCATGTACCCATAAACTTGGTGGAGAAGGAGGTAACACCAATTATTCCATGACATAAATAATATGTGCAAAAGAAAAATAAAGGATTGCTCCATTCCTTTGCTTTAACTATTAATAGGACCGTGTTTTGAAATCGGGACCATGTAGAGACTATCTCCAAGCACAGGTCCTCTTTCAATCTATAGATTGATGAAAATGAGACAATGGGACCCCTATGAAAGGGTTGAAGAACATTTAAAGGATAAGTAGATTAACATGACTTATAAACATCACCCTAGTGTTTATGATTTAATGTACATCTAAGCATCCTCATTCATAAAAGTCTTAGAAATACTAAAGAAGCATAACATCAAGATCAAGGCTAGAATGCTAAGAAAACAAAATCCAAGTGATGATATATGGTAGATGGGTCCTAAGAAATATCATTTATTACTAGGACCATCTTTAGACCTCCTCCCATGCAACCACAAATAGAGACACAACATCCTGAAGCACAAGTTGCATAAGGGATAAATGAAAATATACCTGAGGAGAGGAGAATAGGTGAAGTAACATCATCTTCAACACTACTTGAAGAACCAAAGTCATAAGTTAAACAAATTAACATAATTACATTAGACCTTGAGGACATAATAGAAGATTCCTTGAAGGGACTATCTAGTGCCTACCAGTTAGATGAAGAATAAATAAAAATGGAAGAACCTCAATCACAAACTAATGAGTAATTAGATGAAGAAAAGGGGAAGGAAGTAGTTTTGGACTTAGTTCTTATGGCAACCCAACCCAAAAGGAAATCTAAGCTAGCTTTGGTTTAAGTAGGAAGCAAGAAGCCAAAGTTGACTTCCACTCAATCTTGAAGTGAAATCAAAATTTTCAATAATGATAATATAATTTATGGACCCACCATTCCAAAGAATTTCTTATATGGAAAGTTATAAAAGGTTCCAACCATTCACCACTATTGGGATATTACAAAGTATGTTAACATCCATGTACATGATGAACTCAAGCCTTAAATTATGGAATTGCAACAATAGAAAAAATAAAGATGCACGACTACCCTTGGAGGGTCAAGTGGAACACAAATAAATGCTCTTATACTTCAATTAGAACACAAGTTGAGATCCCTACTCCTCAAGTGATGGAATAATCAGTGGGAGTTTGGTTTCACCCAAAGATGGCTAGCATGAAGAGAGTAATTGAGAAGAAATCCATGATTGAAGGTGAAAATTTCACCTTTTAAAAGATTGAACTTTTTTTTGGTATAACTCTAGTGGTAGGGAAAAATCCAAGATAAGACAAGATGTTTGAGGAGAAGATCCTTGAAGTGGCATAGGCTCAAAATGATTAGTTACAAATAATGATGAAGGGTATATTGAAATAAAACAATAATTTGAATGATTTTGTTGTCTTATCAATTCATGAAGATATATTCAAGAAGTTTGAGGACACCATGGCTGACCTTTTTAGCTCTATAAAGACAGTCAAGACCAAACAAAGAGAAATAGAGAAGTAAATATCTAAATTAACAAACCATGTTGGCCAATGGCAAGTTACAAGTTTTCAAGTGAATACTTGATTAAGGCTTTGTCTAAGAATCTAGTCCAAAATTTTAAAACTATCATCAAGGCACATTTGAATATGGTCATGGCCATATTGGTTGACAATATCAAGACCCTAGATAGTTGGTCTAAAATAATGGAAGACCTTGCCACAAGTAGCTATAATTTGGAATGTCTCATACCTTAGATAGCTTGATAAAGGAATCCAAAACCATCATCTCACTAGATCTCATAAAAGATGAAGAGTTCAAACACAAGACCTTTTAGTTCATGTATGAAGTAAGAAACTAGGGGTAAAACTAGACAATAGATGGTAACAGGAAAGTCATGGGCTTACTCATATCATCCGAGAAGAAAATAGGAGATGCTAGGGGAATCAAATGAGAAATAGATAAGATTAAAAATAACATTAAATACCTATAGGTGTAATAAAAAGAGATATTAATGAGACTAGTTCTTGACCTTCATCTCAACAATAAACAATATTATAGATTGACAATCCTATAGGGTAGACAACAATAACAAGGGGCTTCATCAGCACAAGGACCCCAAAGCAAAAGTTAAGAATATTTTCTTTGTGTTAACGTTGTAAAATTTTGAAACAAAATATTTTTTTGTAAAGGCATGTGCTCTTATAACCACATTGCCTATAGATCAGTCCACTTGGAAATATTTAGTGTATTCTAAAATCTTTTACAGAAAGGATAGATGTCCTTACACTTTTACACTTGTAAGTAGATATGACTGAATGACCTACTACCTTGTTTTTTATAAAAGGAACATTGTCATTTGTAAAGAAGAAGAGATTTTTTTGAGATAAAACTAGTGTAAACTTTTAGCAACTAATGCAAGCAAATAATTTTGAAAGGATTATCTCATTTTGTTTATGTGAATTGTTATATGGCTTCTCTCACACTTGTCTATTATGATTTCTAGATTTGAATAGTTATTGTAGGCTCTTGGTGTATACATTTGAATGTAGAGTTGTTAATATGTGCTTATGCTAGGATAAATGAAGGTTCTCTAATTTAATTCATTTTATTTTTTCTACATTTTACAATGTGCATCAACTATTTGCTTATATGGTAAAACTTTAAAGTAAGCTTGGTTCTTATTTGCATTGTTTTTTTTCA
The DNA here is from genome assembly GCA_037957365.1 of Torreya grandis. Classification (NCBI taxonomy): domain Eukaryota; kingdom Viridiplantae; phylum Streptophyta; class Pinopsida; order Cupressales; family Taxaceae; genus Torreya; species Torreya grandis. Next base: position 1,090,044 of record JARHVA010002353.1, read on the forward strand.
TTCCCTAGAAGTTTTCCTAATGTGTGGTAATATTAGAGCTTAAGATGTTTCATATCATACATTAGTTTTAAGTACATGTCTAGACAATATTTAAACTTTGTCATGATTTCTATAATGAAGATCAATATCAACATCTTTTCTCTTTACCCTACCCTTCCTTTTGTTTATTTTTTAACCAATTCACTTTAGATTAATTTTTTATTATATATGTCCATCCTAGTTTAGATTTATATTTAGAATTTAACATATTTCATTTTAATTAGAATAGATCATATTCTTATTTTCAAATATTTACAAGCCACAGTGGCTCCCAACAACCAAAACATTATAAATATTGTGAAATAGTCATTTATTTTGCCTCTATTCCACCATATATAACAATATTATCATGAAATGAAACTCATGCTCTAAATTATTTGAATTCTAAAATGATAAGTTTTTCTTAAACACTTTGATCACCTTGTGATACATATTTAGGCATCAACAAGGTAGGATTTATTGGCACTAAAAGGAGGGCCCAATTCTTTGTAGATTTGTAGTATCTTTGTGGGTTTTTATGAATTTTATTTAAAGATCACTTTAATATTTGCATATTCATGTTTATTTTAGCATAATCATGTAACTTGGTGATCTTCTTGGTTTCAGACTAGTCTTTATGCTCATTTAGACAAATATTGACATTCTTTCAAAATATATGATGGATTGTGGTAAAGATAGCATTAGAATTATGAACCCAATAGGTTTGAGGTTAGTGGTAGTCATTTTGATCAAATATTCTTAAATGTTTGGATCAATTGAGTTCATTTTATATTTAAATGTGTAAAGATCTTAATTATGTACTTGGATACATCTTTGATTTTATTTGATTAAAAGTTGTCATCCTTTGTCATCCTTTATATGAATCTTTACAAAATTTCCTTAATGTGCATTTCTATTCATTATTATCTACAAAGATAGGATTGATGCATCATATTCACAATAGGATTCAAAATTATCAAGCTGAAATTACCAAGAATTAGAACAAATCACACTCAGAAACTAGGTAACCTCTACTTGAACTAGAAGTCCACATAAGAGTTAGCTGGGACAAAGGTAAGTATAGGATTTCAAAGTCTTTTCAAAATTCACCACTTCAGGGTGATCATGTATTCAACCTAAATTGAGGTATGACTTGGTTGGGTCCTTCCCCATAACCCTAAGAAATATTTGCTAACATTTAGTCCTAATTGTATTGTAACTTTAGAAGAACATATTAAATCATTCAAAGTTGTTTTGAGACTATTAAATGTCACTCATAAATATGCAGTATATACACTATTTCCTTTCACTTTTAAATATTATACGTATGAATGGTTTTTAAATTTACCTGAGAATTACATTACAAGTTAGGTTGATTTTAACAATATCTTCATTGACTAGTTTGGCAAAATTATTAGTCCTTGTGTCTTGTACAATAAATTCACCATGATCAAGAGGGATGCAAATGAACTTATAAGACAATTTAATTCAAGGTTAAAAAAATTTATAGTTGAACAATAGATCCTTACAATATTAATGATGTTTTGGCCTTGGAGATTTATATAGATGCCTTAGATCCTATGACTTTTGTATTTATAAATAGAATTGTTGGGCCCATGAACACCTTAGATTTAACATATACTAAGGTTGTGATTATTAATGACTAGATACAACCCCAAGGCTAGATGGCTTACATTATTCCTAATGTCAACCCACATTTACCTACCTTGAATTTCTTCCCAAAAACAATTAGAACATACATGCTTTCAACCAAATCCCAACTTTGAACCAATTACCCTTAAGTCATGCTCATCTTCCCCAAAACTTGGGATTATTAAACTCTACTACCAATGGATTTAATTTAAGTGATCAAAAGGCCTTGGTACCAACCACTAGTACTAATAGCAATCAGGTTCATCACTCTAAAGCACCCAAAAATTAAAATGACTCTATCTTAAAGATGGTCCAAAATTTAAGCATTGATTTTCTTCAACTGTAGAAACAAGTTGGTAATACTAGAGAGATTTCAAGTAGGAACTTTTCTTTACAAAGGTTTAATAGGCTCGATAACAGATTCCATAATGATAGTTACAATAAAAATAATTGCAATGAGTCTTCTAATGATAAGAAAATAATAGATATAAATCTTATTGATATTGATTTACTTGATTATTGTAGATTACATTGAATTCTATAAAGATCTTGAGGCCTTTCAAGAAGAGTTAGATACATTTGAAGTGGTTCCTAACAAATATAATGGTTCATGTCTTCCACAATATTATACCTAATGTTATTAGAAGAATTAAATGCATCAATACTATGTTTAGAAGTACTTCCCTTTAGAAGCTTTGGGTTATTATTTGAGGTAGTATCTAGAGGAGTGTTGAAGTTGTTTGTAGGTGTTGAAGTAGTTAGGGGATCTTTTTGATCCTTTTTATTTAAAGGGTAGGTCTTCTTCAAGAACTTATAAAAAGCATAAACTTCTTCAAGAATATCATCAAGCTCATTGTCTTCTTGGAAAAAGAAGTAAAATTTGATGTACTTACTAGAGACATGTTATTATATTCCTTATCTAGAAACCCTAGTAGGCCACCCAAAGTTAAAATGCTAATGTTTCTATGTAAAAAGATAATAAAAAATCCCCACCTTTCCTACTTTCTATTAGAATGTCTGGTAAGAATTTACATAATTTTTTATTATATCTTAGTACATCCACAAACATTATACTAGAAAGTATTTGTAAATAACATGACTCCTATTAAATATAATATATTTGTTACTTAGTTAGATAAGTCTAGAGTCAAGGTAATTGGGGAATTATTAATTATTCATATGTAGCTTACCTTTGAGCCAAGGATCCAAAAATTTATTGACATATAAGTGTTGGACATAATTGATGCTTATGAGATACTATTAAGTAGAGAGTAGACAAATTCCATGAATGGATATATGTCCACTAACTATTTGCATTTGTGGCTACCATGGAAAGGAGTCCCAAATTAGATCAGATTGGAAAGAGAGCCTCAAATGAATCACATGATCACAAAATATAATTTTTTGAATGAAAGGGTTAACATGATAGAATCTGATGAGATCAACATGATGAATTATGAATTGGAATTGTATACTCTATAAAATTCTAAGTTACATAGTTCTAAGACTTCTCATGCTTAACCTAAAATTTAGAAATTACATTTTGGCAGTGTTAGCTATAAGACTAGATCTAGAGTAGGAGTTGTTATAACCAATATTATTGGGAAAGAACTAAAAGGTGCTTATAGACTTCAGTTTCATTATACCAATAATCTTATAGAGTATGAAGCTTTGATTCTAGGATTGCAATTCACCATTAAGCATAAGGCTAACAAACTCTTGGTCCATAGTGACTTAGAACATGTAGTCAATCAAGTGAAGAGTAAATACTAGTGTAAATTTTCATATCTCAAGAGATATAAATTTAGATTGAGGGATTTACTATAATATTTTGATGCTTTCAACACTTTTTTCATCCCTAGGGAGGATAACAAGGCTACTGATGAGATTGCCTCAACTAAAACCAATCTCATGATAAATCATGACTCTCAAAAAATTAGCATTAAACTGGTTCAATACCCTTCAATCCTAGATAACATAAGCCATTTTCAAGTTTTTAATGATGACTATTAGATCTTGGATTTTATGACCAATTAAAGAGTATTTGAAGCCCATGTCATAGATGAGGCCAATGAGGATAATTTTGAATAGAATGGTAGACTTGGTAGTAAAGTCATTCAACTAAATGATAACAAAATTCCAAAAGGCATGATTACCTTGGAGAGGTTATTTAACTAGGATAGGCTAGCTGAGAACACTATGATTCCCAAAGTGAGTGGGAAGGATTACATGGATGTTAATCTTGGACATCATGATTAACCTTAGCTAGTTAATATTGGCACAACATCTATAAGCATTGAAAATGAAAAGGCCAAAGACTTACCGACAAACTATAAGGACATAATTACATGGTCCTATGATGACTTGAAGATTTTTGATCCAAGATTCATCACCCATACCATACCCTTGAATAAAAACTACAAACCTTTTAGACAAAAGTAGAAACCTATCAACCCTATTTTAGAACCTATAATTTCCAAAGAAGTCAAAAAGTTTTTAAATGCCAATATTGTATTTCCCATTAGGTACTATACTTGGGTCATCAATTTGGTCCCAGTTAGGAAAAATAATGGTGAAATAAGATTATGCATTGATTTTAGGAATCTAAATAAATCATCTAAAAAGGACAATTATCCTCTACCTTCTCTAGACAAATTTATATAGAGTTTTTATGGTTCTACTATGATGTCCTTTATTGATATATTTTTAGGGTATAACTAGGTGTTAGTAAATCAAGAGGATAAGATGAAAACTACTTGTACTACCAACTGGGGCATGTTCACATACAATAGGATTCCACTCAAACTAATCAATTCATGGGTAACATTTCAAAGGGACATGGATAATGTTTTCTAAGGTTTGGCAGGTAAATTCAAAATTATATACATGGATAATTTGACTATTTGTTTAAGAACAAGGAAGACCAAATTATGCATTTGTAGTAGATATTTCAAAAGTGTAGAAGTTATGGGTTTTATCTCAACCCAAAGAAAAGTATTTTTTATGTTACTAAGGGAAATTTTTTAGGCCATGTCATCACTAAGGACAAAATCTCTATAGATCCAAATATAGTAGAAGTTACATCAAGGATAAATCCTCCTAATAGTAGGAAATAATTGAAATCATTCTTTGGAAAAATTAACTTTGTAAGAAAGTTTATTTCTGACTTTGTAGAAATTTTCAAACCATTGAATGACATGTTGAAAAATATGCCAAAATCTCATGGAATGAGGAATCTAAGAAGCTCTTCACGGACATCAAAAAGGTGATTAGTCAAGATCCAATCCTGATAAGTCTAGACTTCTCCAAAGATTACCTTTATTCCTTTGCTTATAACCATACTATTGCTATAGTTTTAACACAAAAAATTGATAGATATGATCATCTAATTATTTTCATGAGAATGCAATTTAAAAAATCTGAGTCAAATTATTCCTTAATTGACAAATCAACATGTGCATTAGTTAAGGCATTGAAGAAATTTAGGCACTACATTCTTAGGAATAAGGTGCATGCAATCTTAATAGACCCTACCACTAAGCTCATGTTATGTTAGAATAAATTAGGAGAAATTAGAGGTAAGTGGATGTCTATGCTTTAGGAATATGACATTGAAATGAAGACTACAAAATTGGTAAGGTTCCAAGGTCTGATTCAAATGATTACCAATGCTAAACCCCAGTTAAATGTCATGTAAGTTGAAAAAGAAAGATTTAAATACAATGATTAATATGATCCTATTATCCATCTACTAATCAATGACACTTGTCTTTCACGGTTCACCTAGGAATAAATAAGATCCTTAAGACTCAAGGTAGCCCAATACTTGATTAAATATGGAGTGTTGTATTGAAAAAAATTTCAAGGCATTTACTTGATGTATCTAAAGAAGAAGTAGCTAAGATCATGATCACTTTTCATGAGAAGCTAGGAAGTGAACATCCATTTAGAAGGATAATAACTCACAATATCTTTAGAGTTAGTTATTATTGGCCCATAATATTCAAGGATTCCCATAAACATGTAAGTCAATACCATTCATGTCAAGTCTTTAGTATAAAGGAGCCCAAGGCAGCCATGCCACTATATCTAGTTATGGTAGACAAACATTTTACTCAATGGGGACTAGATTTCAGGGGGGTAATCAACCCTAATTCATGATAAGGTCACATGTATATCCTAACTGATACTGACTATTGTACCATATGGACTAAGGTGGTAGCCACTAAGTAGTGCAAAACTAAAGAGGTTATCAACATTTTAGAGGAAAATATATGCATCAAATTTGGGACACCAATCTCCCTAGTATGTGATAATGTATCAAATTTTATATCCATTTAAATGACCAAATGGGCATATGATAATAACATCATTCTCAAGTTCTCATCTAATCAGTACCCTTAGGTTAATGAGATATCTGAATTGCCTAATAAGAACTTCATGAAAGTAATAAAGATTTTTGTAGCAAATAAACCCATAACTTGGCTCAAGCTTCTCAAATATGACCTTTAGGCAGATAGAGTTAGAATCAAGGAGGATCTCAAAGAACCACCCTTCCTACTAATATATGGGAAAGAGCCTATAATACCCATTAAACTCAAGCTACCAACATACTAATTCATGTAAGAGTACATGGAGGATGATTAGGAATTGGCAAATTTAAGATTGTTGGACAATGTTCAGATGGAACATGCTAGAGAAGAGGGTTTTTCCAAATTTAGCAAGCACCAAACCATGGTGAAAAGGTGGTTTGATAAGTGATAACATATAAAGGTGTTTAGGCAAGGAAAATTAGTTTTCCTTTAGGATAAGGCATCCAAACCCAAGGGTAAACATGGAAAATTCACACCTTTATGGATAATCCCCTATCAAATTGTCAAAATATTTGGTGATAACACCTTCAAATTGAAAGACCTATGAGGAGAAGAATTCACATTTCCCACCAATGGGAAGCACCTCAAGCATTACTTTTATGTTGCTCCACTAGAGATCTTCATGGAGTAAATTATAAGACTAGTTAGAGTTAGTTTAGGTAGGCTAGTTTAGTTTATTTATATTTTTTCCATCCTATCCTTGCTTGTACATAAGTTTTTGTATATATTTTTTCTTTTATTTTTCCTCCTACTTCCTTTGCTTTATGTTCTATGTGTTTTCTTTCTTTACTTATTCCCTACTTCTAATAAGTCCTTTTGGACAACCCTCAACTCAGAGTTCATTCTAATTTCTCAAGAACTCCACATTTTAGGAATGTAGGTATGAATCTTAAATGTTTACCATGGATCTAAAATATGAGATTAATGGTATAGTTTAGAGAAACTAGTAAGGACCAATAGATAATTTAACTACTCCATAATATCTTAAGCATTTTTTTGATATAAACTTAATTTTAAGTAAAATTTCACATATTGGATGAAAGTTTAAATCATTAGAACACAATAATTTTTTAGCTTAACACACATCCTTGCCTAGGATGAAGATTGTAACCATAGCTCATTGTTTTAGGATCAAACATTCGACCAAATCCTTAAACCTAGCTAAAATTGGTTCATAACCTTTGATAGAAATCTAAAATGGTTTAAAAAATATAAAAATAATATATTATTGCAAAATCAAAATCTTTTCAAGTAAAGGTGATTCTAGTAATATCCATTAGGGCTATAAACACCTAGATGGAAGTGAAGTAAGGCCTTGACCAAAGTTAAAGGTATCTCTATTGGGGATATGGATGCCTAGATGGTAGTAAAACAATGCCAAATCCTTTCCAAACTAAATCATGATTTTTAATAGATATCTATATGTGTTACAAGTCAATGTTAATGGTTAAAGACATGAAACTTGGAAGTTTCTCCCTACATCCCATGGCAAATAGTAAGTGGATTCAAAGCACACACACAACATGGCTATGTTTTCATATTTGATCCTATTTATATAGGTGTAAGGCTTGTTTTAACCATAAATTGATCTTGATAAGGCTATTGATGAAGTGGATTAGATAAATTAGTTGTTGGTATGAACTAGAGTCTTTGAATTCTAACATATTACTATGTTACCCTCAAAGTCACCATTTGTTGAGGATAACATACCCCCATTCCTATAAAGTAATAAACCTTGTGTTAAAATTATGAAAATTTATACTTTAAAATTGAAAATCTATTTGATGAGAAAATCATTACCATTCTTGTGCATTATTTGTATTTTAAGATGATCCACACCATATTCTAATTAGTTTTCTTGTTCATGGCTCTGGTTTAACCTTGTATAAAGTTTTCTAACTTTGGATCTTTTTTTCAGGTTATAGGTCTAACATATGTCGATTGAAGGAAGACAATGTTTAGGTTTCATAATTTTATCTTATTCTAACCTTTTACTAGCCTTTGATCTATTAAAATTCAAATTGAATCCATGTTCAAGCTTCCTAGAACCCTCATTCAAAAACCCTAGCTTAGACCCCTCATTCAAATTCAAATTTGGTGGGAATAAAATTACGTGAGAAATTTTTAATATGATATGGACTTAGTTAAATTTTTATGCTAAGGATATCATGTTTTTCAACATTACCAAACCTTATTCTAAAAATTATATACTAGGTCTCTTTTATATCTCGATCCCTTTGTCCCCTTTTATTTTAATATGGTCTAACCTTTTATATGTAGGGTACTTTTCATATGTTATTAACTTAGATTAATGTCTTAGTCCTAAGGCCCTATTCATGTTTATTAACACAAACAAGACCTTAGTCTTAAGACTTTATCCTAAGTATTATATGTCTTTGTGCCCTGACTTAAACTATATGCTTGTTTGTAGGATCAATGGCCCACCTTTACTTGGGTCAAATCAATCAAATTATGTGTATAGATTTAAAGTTTCTATAGGAAATAATATATCTCATAGGACTTAAATTTGAAATTCTCATTCCCATCATTTTATGCTCATGAGATCATCAATACACAACCACAATACCATCAAATATTAGCCCCTATTGTTAATTAATCAAGATTAAATTTGATGTTCTCTTGACAATCAATTGATATCTATGAGGCTATCATTTATGTCCATGAGACCATAAAATTTTATCTCCTATGGTTAACTATGTGATCTTAAATTTGATGTTATTGTGACCATCAATTGATGTTCATGAGGTCATCATTGATGTTTGTGAGACTGTCAAAATTTAAGCTCAGGAACCAAACTCACTTGAATGAATGAACATGTTTGTCTTTGTTTTTTTTAAGATAAATGAAATCTCATTTGGAAAATAAACATGTATAAGATTTTATACTATACTATTATAATTGTCTTTCATTAGCTTTTGACCTATAATAGATTAATTGGATCTATTTGAAGCCATGTTTGACCTAAGATCCTTTTAACAAAATTAAATTTGCATGGGAGAAATTATAAACACCATGGACTTAGCTTTAATGATATCATAATATTTAGTCATGTTTTTAAACATTTGACCAAACCTTAGTCTAAAATATTATCTTGGTCCATTTATGTCACATAATCTTATGGTCTATTTTATTAGCTTGATCTAGAAAATTTAGGGTCCCATTATTACAAAACTTAGAGATTTTACCCTAAAGTTTTTTCATATTTATTAATATGATAAAACATTAGGTTAAAAACCTTACATTAAGTCCTTTTATTATTATTTGGGATCCCTTTTACTATGTTCTAAAACATAGATTAAATATTTTAGCCTAAGGTTTATTTCATGTTTGTTAACATGAAATAAAATCATAGTCTAAAGTCTTTAACCTAAGTTATTTATGCATCTTGACCCTAACTTAAACATCGTACACCTTTGTAAGATCTATGGATCACATTCACTTAGATGTGATTGATTTGATAAAGCGTAGCTAAAGTCAAAATTTTAATGGATCCTTGAGAAAATGTGGAATCACCACATGCTAAGAACATGTTAACTAGCAAGGATGATAAGTTGTAGATCTCACAAGGCCTATGAGACCACCAGGTGACATGACCTCAGAGCTAAGTATATATAACAACCATTGGCATGCAACTCTCAAGATCAAGATCAATAATTCATGTTACTCCATGTAAAATGATCCAATAGAGTGAGATAAAGCAAATTTTTCAAAATACAATGGTAAGTTTTTGAACATTAATGAGCATCTTACCACTAAAATACCACATAAGTACCATGATTATGCCACATTAGTAGAAAGAGATAAATTTGAAAATATTATGGGTATGAAAATTTAGAGGTATAAATATGAAGGTCCAAGTCAAATATAAGGTATAAACTCACTCAAGTATAAAATCCATCACCATTAAAGCTTGGGAAAAGATGTAAAAAAGTCATAGCATCTACAAAGGCCCTAATTCAATCCCAAATCAACCATAATCAAGCCTGAGAGAGTCAAATTGCCATCTGAGCAAGTGTAAACTCATCTAGAGGTAAACTATAGATCAATAGTGAGTAATTTGAATAAACTCGTAGTCATAAAACATAGAGAGGACACAAAAATCTATCTATGGATTCATAAGGTAGAGTCTTCAAAGATATTGAATTTGATGTTGTAGCCTTGAACATAGGAGATAATAATTGGTCCAAGATTTTCTAAACCATTGAGGAGTTGTTAGACATTACAAGAGAGGATTAAACGATTGCATTAGTTAGCTAAAGATACTATGACTTGGCTTTCATTCAAATGTGTTGGGTGAATATTTTGTCATCAACTAACTGAAGGCAAAATGGGTATATCAGCCATAGTGTAAAGAGATAAATCTCTCTTCTTAGCAAGGGGAGGTTCCCTATAAACTATTACAAAATAATATAAACTAAAAATTAACTCAGGGGTGAGATCATATCATCCATTTCTCTTTTTTCAAAAATGATGTTTACAAATAAATGATAACTTCCTTGATATTAATTGAATCCATAAGAAACCCATGAAAACACAAAGTCTTTCATTACTTGTCTTACTGATTTATTACTTATATAATAGTATAATGAAGTGCATCCCAAAGTCTCCACTGAAAACCACAACAGAGTATATGAATACAAAGGATAAAAGTAGTTCAAAGCCTTTCCTCTATCCTTTGTATAAAAACCAAAGAAAACACAAACTAAACATAATTATAGTAGCACAAAGTCTCGATAATTGATCTTTACAACATCTTCTAGATTATTGTCACTCACTCTACTTATTTAATCAAATAGATAAGATTGCATTAGGAAAAGGACATAAGAAAAATTTCCTAAACAACACAAGTTATTCCAATACAAAGTTTGAAAAGTCACTTGCTTTCTCATTCATTTAAGAAAATATGATTTACAATCTAAGCTCAAAGTCTCAAAAGGCATCTCAATTTGGGTAGAGTTTTCTTTCAATAACTAAAATATATCTATTACAAAAGAGGCTCTCTTTATTTATAGGGAGAGGCCTTAAGGGTTTAGAAAAGACTTAAATATTATGACCTAGTCAAAGATAAAAGTCTTTGTTTACTTTAGACTTTCCATATTTTTACATGTAATTACACATGACAAAAGTACATGTACAAATGTCTAAATTGGTTACAAAAGTGCATCTAAAAAAATGGAAATTAAATCAAAGGAAAATTGATTCAATTTGTAGCCCCATCTTTCTTTAGGTGGGCATCATACATGGTGACAGTTGCTTATATCTTGATACTGTCTAGAGTAACAGTATTCTTGAAAATCACCTTCACCCTAACTATGACATCTCTCACTACTATGACCAATTTTGCATGACTAGTTAGCCTAGTTTTTAGATTATCTAGAGTTAACTAATTGTCCAGAATGTTATCCATAGAGGCTACTAAATATGCTTTCTCTTTAAATTCCTTTCAAAACATACCTTCAAATTCCTAAATCATTTCTTCTGCTGAAAGGAATTGATTATCTTGCAATGTAAGCTTACAAGGTAGCTCCTCTAATTTATGCAAAATACTGATGTCACTTTGTTCACTGAGGTCCTTTGATGATTGAAGGTCATTGATCAATTATTTAAGCACTCGACTCCTATATATCAATGCTTCTTTAGTTTTAGTGTAATAGTCTCTATCAGAAATGATGCCAATTGATATTAGAATGCTCATTTTTAACTTCTTCATATCCATCCATTTATAAAGATACTTTCTTATGCTTTCAATATCCTGAGAAATAATATTAATAAGATCATTTAGTTGTGCTCTTATTTTTCTCATTTTATCCATTTTCTCAAATAACTCTGTGAGAAAGTAAATTCCTTGTGTATGCATCTTGTCCAAGTACTCTTCAAGTAATTTTCCCTTGAGATAGGTCTTTTTTGCTTTCTAAATCATAAGATATTCTATGAAAATGGCTTCTAGAGTTACTGTTTATGGAGTGAAAGTGATCCTTCTTATCACTACAGTCAACTATTCTACCATTGCTTTATATGATCCTTCATCTCTTTCTCTCTGTCAAACTTCTAAACCAAGATGTCCATAGCTAACTGCATGTCACTTTTAGCACTTTCATGAGTTATCTTACCTAACTCAACTTAAGAGATAGAGTAGTCACATCAAAAAATTTAATAGTTGCATCCTGTAGAGGTCTTGTTATTTCCATAAATTTGTACCCCTTATCCCCAATCATCTTTGAAAGAATCTTTGGCTTCTTCAGAGCTTTGACTTTTACTGGCACCATTTTATTGAAATCAAAGTAATCTAGAGAGATGGCTTATTTTTTCCTTTTGGACATATATGCTAACAACCAAGGTGGGATCATAAAATTAATTACATTAGTATTAATCTCCATTATTGGCGTTACTAGAGTTGCACTCGAACTGATAGTGGAAATAATAGGTGGAGTATCAGTAAAAATTGTACCTTTTTTTAAGTGATTGAGATTAGAACTATCTTAGATATCAAAAGATGGAGATTAAAAACTAGGAATTAACCTAGAAGAATGAATAATATCTCCAAAAGTGCCTTGAGGGTTGTCAAAAATCATTTTGGAAGGAGAGGCTACTCCAAAAGAGGGAACACTAATTGGAGAAATAGGTGAAGGAGTTATAATAGGTGTGATAGGTAGGAAAGAAGAAATTCCTATTTCTGGCTACACATTCTCTCGTAGAGATAGAGTTTCCTTTTTCTATTGATTTGTGGGCCTATCATCAGTCTCCATTTGTTCCCTTGCTGGTTCTTTGATGTTTTGCTTCTCAACATTCATATTTTTTATTTTTGGCTCTTTTTTTATAACTTTTAACTTCTTCATCATGAAGATGATTTTAGGCTTATATGGCCTAGAGGAAGAAGGAACAACACTCTTATTATTCATCCAATTTTATGCTCTTCTCCTTATTTCCTCTTGAAATTCAGCTTCTAATCCTATGATGAACTCTTTCAAAGTGATTCCCTTATTTGCTAACTAATCATTGGTGTTTTCCAATATTGGTTCAAATTTTTTCCCTAATGAAGTCAACTCCTTTTATGACCATTAGATTGGGGGAAGAGGGGCATTGGTGACCTATACAGCATGGTATCTATTATTAATCAAATATTCTTCATCCACATATTCTATTTGCTTAAGAGACAATCTACTGTAGCCCATTTTTTTGATGTCTTCTACTATCCTCAAATTCACCTAAACATCTTTGATCATAGGCTTATGAAACTAGGTTTTCCTCTTGATTTTATCCTTTACGCATTTGTAATCAAAATTATATATCCTTTTGAAATGATTCATGGTTACGAGCAACATTTCAATTTCCATAACTCTAGCTTTCTAAGCAGTTAATACTAAAAACCTACCAATTTCAATTCGAAACCTGAAACCAGGTTTCTTGAGTTCCATCTACTTATTATGCATGATAATTATTTATCTGCATAGCTCCATCAAGACCAATTTATTTTAAGGTAATCTTGGAAGCATATAGGGATGACCTTGGAAAAATCCAACCCACAGGTAACAAAAGGTAGGGAATTGCAAGAACATACATCCAGAGTCATTCACAACTGTCCAGGCTTCATCTGATACTCTTTTTTTTCTAATTAAGGATCAAAAAGACTCAAAAATATCATAAATAAAGTGTCATTCACTCTCCTAAAATGATGAATAGATCCCTTCAATGTCAACTAAGAGTAATATTGATATACTGGGGTTACTCTCCTATCTCCTTCTATTGTCAAACCTGGAAAGGTTCTCATTAAAGATGCAATATACACTAGGTATGAAGTCATATAGAATTTAGAGGTAGTAGATACCTTCATCAATTTCTTGTGTAGAGTATTACTAATTTTTTCTCCCCATAAAATGACATGTTTACCTTGGATGATTATCTTAATGAAGGGGTGCATCTATTCATGAAACTGAGAGGAAGTAGGCAAGCCTCTTACCCAAATGAGAAGAGTGATCAGGTCATTGACTTTTTCTATAAAGTCACTTCTTAAAAAGCTCTGTGGCCATCTTGACAAATTTTCCCATGGAATTTTGAGCCATTTATTATTGATTACCTTTTTTGCTCTTTCAAGATCTTTGTCATATTCCCTTTGTGCTTCGATGAAATAAAGATTTAATACTTTAGTAATAGGAGGACACATGAACACTTTGTTGATGATCTCAGGGTCTAGTCTAATCATCACATTACCACCAACATCTAACACAACCCTAGTATCTTTGTTGTAGAACTGAGCACATTGGAGAACAAACTCTGTGTTGTGAGCCATTATAGGGAAATAAGATACCAGGTGAATATTACTTTCAATTATCTTCTTCATCTCATAGTTGGGATTGCTTGATTTAGTTTTTTGGTAGTCTCTAAGCTACCAAAAAGAAAAAGATATGCAAAACCAAACAAAAATAAATAAACATAATACTATATAAATGTACAAATGAACTCATCTGACACTTCAAGGATTGAAGTGTTTCAAATGTTTCCCACTGTGAGGTAGTGAGAATGGTGTTCCATCTTGATATTCTAGCATGAAACTATTTTCACCAAATAATTGATGAATGGTGAATGGACCTCTCCACAAGGAATTAAATTTTTTATGCATTCCTTTTGGTTATCTCCTCTTATCCCACAACAAGACTTATCTCCAATCTAAAAATAATGAATCCTTGCTCTCTTGTCAAAGAGTTTATTTACTTGATTTTGATGTGTAGTAATATGGTCCACTACCATAGTTCATTGCTCTTCTAGTTCAGTTAAGCACATGATCCTCTTATCAATGGAATTTTTGAAAGTTTGATCTTCGACTGCCTTCGCCAACTTTAGTACTGGTAGTTCTAGGGTGATTAGTATCTTCACATTCAAACCATACAAAAGTTGAAATGTTGACATACCTATTTCCCTTTTGGGTGTAATCCTATTTACCCATAAAGCATTGAACATTGCTTTATGCCAAGTTCTCTGATTATCATCTATCAGTTTCCTGATAATAGTAACTAGATTCTTGTTACTTGATTCCACCTTACCATTTCTTTGTGAATAGTAATCTGAGGAGTGAGAAAGAATAATCCCATGATTGTAGTAAAAGTTAGTGATCTCATAAAAAGAGAAACAAGTGGCATTATCCTCTATAATCTTATTTGTAACTCCAAATTAGGAAACAACATTTTCATTAAGGAAATTGCATACTACTTCTAGAGTAGCATGCTTAACTAGAATGGCTTCCACCCACTTGGTAAAATAATCTATTGCGGTGAGAACATAGTTGTGTCTAGAACTTGAGGATGGGTTCATGGTGCTAATGAAATCAATACCCCATTGCTAAAAAGGTTCTTTAATCACCACTAGCTTGAGATGTAATGCGGCCAACTTGGGTTTCTCGACGAACTATTTACACAACTCACACCTATGTACCCAAGTGTACGCATCTTGAAATAGTGTAGGCTAATAGTATTTAGCTCATAGAATCTTGTGAACCATCATAGGTGTAAGAAAAATTCATCCACAAGCCAAATTATGGAAGGACTCCAAAATTTTATTTTGTTACACCTTATCCATGCAACGAAGAAATACCCCATCAAGGCTTCTTTTATACAAACCATTATCCCATAGGACATAGTTAGCAGATTTCAACTTAACATTTTTTTTTGTAAGATAGATGGGTAGGACACTCACCATAGGTAATAAAATGAGTGATATTGGAATACCACTCATCAGTATTAGTGACGAAGAGAACTGTAGGCATGCCTTCAACCTCTATTTCTTCTTGTTCTATTTCCTTTGATATGTTATCATCAATTAATTGACAAAGACCTTTTCCCCACACAAGCTTAGTGGGTTTGATATCAAGATTAAACTCTTGAATTTTAGAAATCCAATTGCCCCTTATAGTACCAAATTCTTGTTGAGTTAAAATGGACTTCACTATCGTATTAGGCACCAGAACAACGGTATGTGAATTTAGGATATAGAATCTGAAATGTTTTACTGCTTCAACCATGGCATAAGCATGCTTCTCCATTTTTGAATATTTCAATTCATGAGCTTTGAGAGTACAACTCATAAATGATATGGGATATTTCACACCTTCTTTGTTTTTTAAAACTAAAATGGTTGAAAGTGTATGTTTAAAAACTTAGCTATATACTATGAAGTCTTTAGTATAATCTAGACAAACTAAGATCAGGGCATGAACAATAGCTTTCTTGATATCTTAAAATGCTGACTTGCCTTTTGTAGTCCAATGGAAATTAGATTTACCCTTCATCATGTCGATAATGTGTCAAGTTTTCTCTGCAAATTCCAAAATGAATCTTCATAGGAAATTCACCTTTCCAAAGAAAGAATGAACTGCAGTCTTACTAGCAGGAAGAGTAAGATTTTGGATAGATTTGACTCTTTTTGAGTCAATTTTTATGCCTTCTTGAGATATAGTGTGACCGAAAAGGTTACCTTCTATAACCCCAAAAATTGACTTCTTGGTATTGAGAGAAATACCATTTTGTTGACAGCATTCCAACACTTGTTATAAATGATGCACATGATCAGGATGATGTTTGGAAAAAATGTTCAACTCATCAAGATACACCACAATAAACTTCCCCATTTTATATTTGAAGGCAAGATCCATTGCTCTCTAGAAGGTGGTGCCAACATTGATCAAACCAAAAGGCATTTTGTGATATGTGAATGTGCCCCAAGGTGTAGTGAAAGTGGTTTCATATAAATCAGCTTCATTGACTTCCAATTGATTATACCAGAGAAACCATCTAAAATTAATAACATTTATGAGCCAGTTACTATTTACAATACTTAATCCATGATGGGTAAGGGGTAGTTATCCTTTAGGGAAGATTGATTTAAGTTTATAAAATCAACACATATGCAAATTTATCCATTCTTTTTTCTCACAAGAACTATGTTTGTAATCCAGGTGGAATGATGGATTAGAAAAATTATTCTTGCATTTAACATCTTCTGAATCTCAGAAAGAATAGTACCTGATATTTTGGGGTTTTATTGCCTTTGTTTTTGCTAGTGAGGTAATGACCCAACCTTAAGATGAATTTCATGTCAAATTTCTTTAGGTCTGAGAGATTTCAAATCGTCATAAGAGTACACCAAAACATCAATGTAATGGTGAAGAAGAGTAATGAATTTGAGCTTTTCATCAGAAGTACAAAAATTCCTAATGTTGACCATTTTGGGATTTTCTTCCATATTCAAATTTATTTAATCAAACTTTTTGGAGGAACTTGAATCCATTTACTACTACTTGACATACATGTCATACTTATCAAATAACTTCTCAAGTGAAACTAAACCTTTTGGAATTTTATTCCCCTTGAGTTGAAGGAACTCTTCACCAATTTTTGAATCTATTTTAGGAACTGATTCCCGTAGTGGAGATTTTCTACCTTTAAAATAAATCTCTTCAAAGTTGTCCATCTTTTCTAAAAAAGCAATGATTTGATTGTCACCATTAAACACTTACCAATGGTTGGCATTATCAAGTACACTTGGTCAAAAGACCAACTCAATAATATAATTTTTCCCTTTGAAATCATTATGGGGAACCATGAGGGTTGTGGAAACAACCAATGAATCTACACGATCATTGAATTCTCTCAGCATAGTAGAAATATTAAAAGCATAAAAAATTTCAATGCAATCCCATACAAGATTGTGATAATGTCACAATCTTTCATTTTTGGTTTGATACATATTCCATACCTAACAAACAACAAATTTAGCATCTCCCTAAGCATGAAGAATTTTAACACCTTTAGCATGAGTAGCTTTCAACCCAAGCAACAAAGATTCATACTCAGAAGTGTTGTTGGTATTGTTGAACTATAACTTATATGAATAAGGAAAAATTTATCCTTGAGGGGATATCAAAACAAATCTAGCTCTAGAATCAGTAGAAGAGTAGCTACAATCAAATTCTAAAATCTAAACATCATTAGAATTTGATCTCAAAGATTTCTCTTCATTGGTGGGGGAAGATTTTGAAATTTTCTCTAACAATTCTTCTAATTTTCTATCTAAATTTTCTAAATTGTCACCTAATGAAATTTCATCTGATGAGCTAAAAACATCTTCAATGGTCAAAAAATAATTACCCATTCCCAATTATTCAAATAAAATTTGAGCTTTAGGGTCTAATGTTTGGGTGACAATATATTTTGACTCTTTCTCAAGAAGCAATTTTTACATGACACCCTTAAGAGGTATCCTTACTTCAGACAGATCCATATTCAACTCTCCACCTACATCCTTGAAAAAATTACATCCGAGCAGAATGCCATAGGAAGCTAGAACATCAGCCACCAAGACTGTCATTTTGATCCTTTTATTTGGAAAAGTGGCAAATGCAAATTGGGCATCTTTGATTTGACCTAGGAGTGGTACTTGCTTATTTTCCATGGAGAAACATCTCCCAAAAGTCTTAGTTAAGGTAAGACCAAGATAATCTACTACCTTAGTAGGCATAACTTTATCAGAAGCTCCAGAGTCTATTATATAGTTGCTCAACTTATGACCATTGATCAATAGAGAACATATAAAGGTTCTATTTTTCCAAGGGTAACAAGAGGAGTAGCGACAAAATTATTTTGAGTGGATTTTTTATTTGAGGGATCATGAGTCACCTTTTTAAAATCTTGTCCCATAGGGTGGTTTTGATTTTTATGTATTCAGCCAACCTATCAAACTTTTCAGGATTGGCTCGTACGTATTTAATTTCAGACATTTAGATCTTGGTCTTCCTAGCATGATCAATTATGTCAAATAATTGAAATAAACTAGAAATAGAGGAAGGAAGTCCATCATCTTGTTTTTATCTGGTATGTTACTAGTCTAAGAAATAAAAGTAGAAGGTACAGGGTTGTTTGAGGTACTTACTTTCTTATTGGTCATCAGGTCTTTTGATTGGAAAGGCATTGAAATGCCCAATTTAACAATTGATATTACTGGTTGATGTTCTTCTCCTACTTTTTCCTTATCATCTTGATGAGTTGACTAATTTTGGGACCTATTAAATAAAACATATGATCCATTAAACACTTCTCCCTTTTTTCTAGCTTCATCTTGGTAATTTAGAAAACCAATGTTGGAGTCACCAACTAATTCTTCTTGTCCTTCTATAAATAGATTAGCATCATCTTCTTGGTTCAAATCAGGTTGGAAAGAGAGATCATGTTTAGCTTTATGATAACCAACTACTGAGTTGACTGGTGCCACTTCAATGGCAAGATTCCCCTATGTGAGAGGAAGATGATTAGACTGCCCTTGATTTTTTGTAGCATTGCCTTGATATGAATGGTTGGGAAATGTATTCCTTTGTATATATCAATAATAATGAGTAGACATACCTTGGACCATTTTCCTTTTTAGAGCTAGTAATTCATTTTCTTACTTTTGCACCATAGGATTAGTAGTGCTTGTAGAAGAACTTTCAGCAGATGAGGAAAATTTGTTTGTATTAGAATATTTCCTTATCTTTCCTACCAAGATAAGATCATCTTCAACCTTGATAGCCAAAATATGAGCTACTAAAATATCTATAGGGCCATCCCACCTCGATAGAAAACTTACTTTAAGAAGTTGAGAATTGATGAAGAAGCACTTAAGGTTCTTTAGTGTTGGTTGAGCAATGGTAGGGATCCCATTCCTAAGCTTATTTAATTTAGCAATGAAATCTCACATAGGTTCATGAGGCTCCTTCTTCATTTTCATAAGCTGAGCCAATAAGGCATGAGTATCCTCTATAGGTTTGAACCTAGCTTCAAACTTGGCCTTGAGGGTGTTCCAATCAGTTATAGTTTGAGCTTGGAAATGGTAAAACTAGTCTATAGTAGTATCTTACAATGTTTTTACAAATAGTCTTACCACTATATCCTCATAATCAACACCTATTACACTAGATGTTATGTATAAAGTAGCAATATGCTCATCAAGATGGACTTTCCCATAACCATAGAATTTGGAAAAAATCTTTCTCAAACAATGAGGTAGTTCATGTAAAGGTGGGGTTAGATTGAGAGGGACAAAAGTATTACCCCAAGGACCATGGAATGCCATGATGTGACTATTAAAAGGAGGGATAAAAAACTTTTTTGGGGTATGTATAGACAAAAATTTGCTAGCGTTAAAACTAGAAGCTTCACCTGGTATTGGAGATCTGACATTGGTAGGAAGAAAACTCCTAGTTCACGGAAGGTGAGATTATGGAGAAAAAAGATCAAAATTCTTTTATTACACCAACTCAAATATAGGATCAACAATACTTTGAGCTCTTTGGATTCATGTATACTATGGATCTACCAGAGTGTAAAATGGCAAAGAACTAGAAATGCTTCAATTTGAAGCTTGAGGCTTCAAAGTGTGTGTTCATTTCCCCAACAGAGTCACCAAAAACTATTGGGTGAATATTTTGTCATCAACTAACTAAAGGCAAAATGGGTATATCAGCCACAACGTAATGAGATAAATCTCTCCTCTCAGCAAGGGGAGGTTCATTATAAACTATTATAAGCTAATATAAACTAAAAATTAACTCAGGGGTGAGATCATATCTTCTATTTCTCTTTTTTCATAAATGATGTTTACAAATAAAGGAAAACTTCCTTGATATTAATTGAATCCACAAGAAACCCATGAAAACACAAAGTCTTTCATTACTTGTCTTACTAATTTATAACTTATATAATAGTATAATGAAGTGTAGCCCAAAGTCTCCACTGAAAACTACAATAGAGTATATGACTACAAAGGATAAAATTAGTTTAAAGCCTTTCCACTATCCTTTGTATAAAAACCAAAGAAAACACAAACTAAAGATAATTATAGTAAAACAAAGTCTCCATAATCATTCTTCAGAACATATTCCATATTATTTTCACTCACTCTGATTATTTAATCAAATAGATAAGATTGTATTAGGAAAAGGATGTAAGAACAATTTCGTAAACAATACAAGTTATTCCAATACAAAGTTTGAAAAGTCACTTTCGTTCTCATTCATTTAAGAAAATATGATTTATAATCTAAGCTCAAAGTCTCAAAATACATCTCAATTTGGGTAGAGTTTTCTTTCAATAACTAAAATACGTCTATTACAAAAGAGGCTCTCTTTATTTATAAGGAGAGGCCTTGAGGGTTTAGAAAAGACTTAAATATTTTGACCTAGTCAAAGATAGAAGTCTTTGTTGACTTTGGACTTCCCATATTTTTACATGTAATTACACATGACAAAAGTACATGTGCAAATGTCCAAAGTGTTTACAAAAGTGCATCTAAAAAAATGAAAATTAAATCAAAGGAAAATTGATTCAATTTGTAGCCCCATCTTTCTTCAAGTGAGCATCATACATGGTGACAACTGCTTGTATCTTGATATTGTCTAAAGTAATAGTATTCTTGAAAATCACTTTCACCCTAACTATGGCATCTCTCACTATTGTGACTAATTTTGTGTGACTAGTTAGCCTCATTTTTAGATTATCTAGACTGATTGTCTAGAATATTATCCACAGAGGCTACTAAAAATGCTTTCTCTTCAAATTCCTTTTAGAACATACCTTCAAATTCCTGAATCATTTATTTTGTTGAAAGGAATTAATTGTCTTGCAATGTAAGCTTGCAAGGCAGCTCCTCTAATTTATGCAAAATACTAATGTCACTTTGTTCACTGAGGTCCTTTGATGATTAAAGGTCATTTATCAATATTTTAAGCACTCAACTCCTATATATCAATGCTTCTTTATTTTCAATGTAAGAGTCTCTATCAGTAATGATGCCAATTGATATTAGAGTGCTCATTTTTAACTTCTTCATCTCCATCCATTTATCAAGATACTTTCTTATGTTTTCAATATCTTGAGAAATAATATTAATAAGATCATCTAGTTTTGCTCTTACTTTTCTCATTTTATCCATTTTCTCATATAACTCTGTGAGCAAGGAAATTTCTTGTGTATGCATCTTGTCTAAGTACTCTTCAAGTACTTTTCACTTGAGATAGGTCTTTTCTACTTTTTGAATCATAGGATCTTCTATCAAAATGGCTTCTAGAGTTACTATTTTTGGAGTGAAAGTGATCCTTCTTACCACTATAGTCAACTATTCCACCATTTCTTTATAGTGATCCTTCATCTCTTTCTCTCTGTTAAACTTTTGAACTAGGATGTCCATAGCTAACTTCATATCCCTTTTAGCACTTTCATGAGTTATCTTACCTAACTCAGATTGAGAGATAAAGTACTCACTTACATCAAAAAATTTAATAGTTACATCTTATGGAGGTCTTGCTTTTTCTAAATTTTTTTGCCATTTATCCCCAATCATATTTAAAAGAATCTTTGGCTTCTTGGGAGCCTTGACTTCTACTGGCACCATTTTATTGAAATCAAAGTCATCTGGAGAGATGGCTTGTTTTTTTCTTTTAGGTATATAAAGTGATAACCAAGGTGGGATCACAGAAGTACTTACATTAGTATCAATATCCATTATTGGCATTACTAGAGTTGCACTCACACCGGTAGTGGAAAAAATAGGTGGAGTATCAAGAAAAACTACACCTTCTACTAAGTGATCGAGAGTACAACTATCTTGGATATCAAAAGATGGAGATGACAAACTAGGAATTGACCCAAAAAAATGAATAATATCTCCAAAAGTGCCTTGAGGGTCATCAAAAATTATTTTGGAAGGAGAGGTTGCTCCAGAAGAGGTAACACTAATTGGAGAAATAGGTGAAGGAGTTACAATAGGTGTGCTAGGTGGGGAAGAAGAAATTTCTATTTTTTGCTGTACATTCTCTCATGGAGATAGAGTTTCCTTTTCCTATTGATCTATGATCTTATCATCAGTCTCTATTTGTTCCCTTGATGGTTATTTAGTGCTTTGCTTCTCAGCCTTTATATCTATTATTTCTATCTCTTTTTTTATAACTTTTGACTTCTTCATCACGAAGATAATGTTAGGCTTATGTGGCCTAGAGGAAGAAGGAACATCATTCTTATTCTTCATCCTATTTTTTGCTCTTTTCCTTATTTCCTCTTGAAATTTAGCTTTTGATCCTGTGATGAACTCTTTCAAAGTGATTCCCTTGTTTTCTAACCAATCATTGGTGTTTGCCAATATTGGTTTGAATCATTTCCTTAAGGAAGTCAACTCCTTTTGTGACCATTGTATTGGGGGAAAAGGGGCATTGACAAACTATTTAGCATGGTATCTATTATTGATCAAATCTCTATCATCCACTAGATTCTTAGGGATGTCAGTGAGTCCTAGATATTCTATCTACTCAAGAGACAATCTACTATAGTTCATTTTTTTGACGTCTTCTACTGTCCTCAAATCCACCCAAACATCTTCGATCATAGGCTCATGAAACTAGGTTTTCCTCTTGATTTTATCCTTTATTCCTCTGTAATCAAAATTTTTTCTCCTTTTGAAATGCTTTATGATTATGAGTTGTATTTTAGTTTCCATAACTCTAGCTTTCCCAGCAATTAATACTAAAAAATTGCCAATATCAATTGGAAACCTAAAATTGAGTTTCTTGAGTTTCATCTACTTATTATGCATGACAATTATTTGCCTGCATAACTCTATCAAGACTAATTTGTCTGAAGGGAATCTTGGAAGCATATAGGGATGACCTTGGAAAAATCTAACCCGTAGGTAACAAAAGGTAGGGAATTGCAAGAACATACATCCAAAGTCATTCACGACTGTCCAGGCTTCATCTGACACTCTTTTTTATTCCAATTGAGGATCAAAGAGACATAAAAATACTACAAAGAAAGCATCATTCACTCTCCTAAAATGATGAATAGAGACCTTCAATGTCAACCAAGAGTAATATTGATATACTAGGGTTACTCTCCTATCTCCTTCTGATGTCAAACCTAAAAAGGTTCTCATCGAAGCTGAAATATACACTAGGTATGAAATCATGTAGAATTTGGAGGTAGTAGATACCTTCATCAATTATTCATGTAGAGCATTGCTAATTTATTCTCCCCATAAAATGACTTGTTTACCTTGGAGGATTATCTTAATGAAGGGGTACATCCATTCATGAAATTGTGAGGAAGTAGGCAAGCCTCTTCCTTACTAAGAAGAGTGATCAGGTCACTGACTTCTTCTATAAAGTCACTTCTTGGAAAGCTCCATGGCCATCTTGACAAATTTTCCCTTAGAGTTTTGAGCCATTTATTATTGATTACTTTCTTCACTCTTTTAGGATCTTTGTCATATTCCATTTCTGCTTCGATGAAATCAATCTTTAATACTTCAGTAGAAGGAGGACACATGAATACTTTTTCAATGAATTTAGGGTCTAATCTAATCATCACATTACCACCAAAATCTAACACAACCCTGGTATCCTTGTTGTAGAACTGAGCACACTGGAGAATAAACTCTATGTTGTGAGCTTCTACAGGGAAAGAAGATACCAAGTGAATATTACTTTCAATTATCTTCTTCATCTCATGGCTGGGATTGCTTGATTTAGCTATTTCCATGAACTCAACCATATTCATGTGACCGATCTCTGTATCTCTAATGTCATCAACATTAGAAATAACTGAGGTGATTGGAAAAACACCTTAATACTTGTACTTCATTATTTTCAACTTCTTCAGAGAAACTTTAGTGATTTGGAGTAGCTTTTTTTAAAAGGGCATCGATGAAGAAGGATCCTCAAGAGAAACTATGACAAAAGTCATGATCATGCAATCAAGGGAAATATTGGCAATCTAGAAAAATTGCATGTCGATGATCATGACCATAGGGATGTGCTTGATAAGACTAGAGTAAGATTAGGCTAAAAATCTAAAGGAAAGTGGGCTTGGAAAAGTGAAAATTCAAAATTTTTGAAAGTTAAGAAATCTGACAAAATGTATGCAAGGGTGGCAAAAATTGTTGCCCTTGCATATAATAGGGGGATCGATAGCAAAAATAGCCATCATAGCATGTTGAAGGTCTATTGATACATAGGCGGTAATTTTTTATACCTTTGCATGTTGAGCTTGTGTAGTGGCGGCAAAAATCACCACCTATGCACATGAGGTGCAAAACTTATGTAAGGGCAGCAATTTTCACCACTGTTACACAGATGTCAAAATATCATGTAAGGATGGTAAAAATTGATGCCTTTACATGATGTCAAGGTATCATGTAATGGTGGCTAAAATCATTTCCTTTACATGATGTCAAGGTATCATGTAATGGTGGCTAAAATCTCTAACTTTACATGAATTAAATCAACCGATGGTATTTTTGGATTTTTTAAGCTTTCACCTAGAACATCTCTTTGGGGAAGAGAGGGAGGAGGAAAAAAGAAACATAAAGCCTAGAAAGGATAAAGAAGGGAAAACCAAAATTTTAAAGAAAAGAGAAAAAACAGCAACAAAAATGAAAACCTAGAAACAAAAGAGAAGAATGCAAAACCTACCTGGTAAATTGAAATCCCATGCTTGAATCTAGTGAAATTTTAATCCCACTCATTCACACTATCGACTAGTTATAGGGAGGGGAGCAGATAACTCAAAACAATCAAAATGGGACACAAATCAACATTTAAATGGCTCAAAACCAACATGAACCACTTGGTGTGCATGGTGATAAATGCCATGCATGAAAATTGAGGTCATGCAATAGTGGTGAAAATCATTGCTCTTGCATGTTGAGGTGAAAATATGTAAGGGTGAGAAAAATCACCGCTCCTGCATGAAAGGGTAAAAATGCAAGGGTGGAAAAAATCACCGCTCCTACATGAAAAGTCTAGAAAATGCAAGGGTGGAAAAAATCACTGCTCTTGCATGGAAGAGGAATGGATAAAGGATGTAAGGTTGGCAAAAATCACTGCCTTTACATAGAACAAAAAACAACATGCAATAGCAGCAATTTTTTCCGACCTTACATGTAGGAAACAAAAGTAACTCCTCAAAACTAATTGAAGTATAACATTTTCTTCACATCGAGACTATAATGAGTTTCATGTTTTTTGAGAAATCATGATGAGGGAATGTTTTGAAATTTTCAAGTATTTAGTCAACTACACTCAAGATCAAGAGAAACTCATCTTGAATGACAAACTTAGAGTATGCTTATGAAATAGACAAGTTTCATAGGGGTTGTCTACCAAAATAAGCATAGCTGATTTTGGGGACAACAAAATGACAAGACTTCACTATGTGACAATAAATCTAGAGGTACTACATTACATTGATTTTATTATTCCTACTTTTAAGGATTGTAAAATGGATCAAGACATGATAGTACATGAGCATAGTTTTATAATAAATGCTTATATCTCCCCTATAGCCTTCAATAATTATTACAAGCCAACCAAGCCTCATGTGGATTTACCTACAATCATAGAATGGTCCAATAAGAATGACCTAAAAACCATCCTTACCCCATGGTTATATTTAGGAACCTAAGTAGTCTCTAACCTTAATGGAAGGATCCCAATCGCCCAATTTAGGGATGGTATTAGAATGATAATTGAATTACTGAATGGATTTTTTGGAAACCCCTCCACCACCTATGTCAACAAAATTTGGGTCCCTTTTATGTATTTCATGGTTGAGAAAGGACTTACTCCCCCACTAAGAGAGATGATCAATATTTTATTGAAACAACAATTCTCTGTGATAAAGAAGAAAACTAACAACAATTTGTATATGATGTCTTATCTTTTGGAAATTCCCCAACATAAAAGAATGGTCACTTGATGGGGGACAAACAATCTCCCAATATTATTTAAAATTGCATATATTCAAGTATAAGGACCATATTTAGTTCATTTGTGACTATGCATACCCATCCCTAATTAAGGCCTTTACTGGGATCTCTATGATGAGGGTCAACCCTTTGATCAATAAGTGTGTTGAGCTCATTGGTGACATTTGGATATATCTAGACTGTACTATAATCTAGATAGAAATAATTATGATCCAACTCCTTTGGTTATCAGTCCATGTACCCACAAATTTGGTAGATTAGAATGTAACATACCAATTATTCCATGGCATATATAACATGTGCAAAACCAAAAGCAAAGGACTACTCCATTCCTTTCCTTTAACTATTAATCGGACTGTGTTCCAAAATTGGGACCATGTAGAGACAATATCCAAGCATAGGTCCTCCTTTAATCTATAGATTGATGAAATGAGACAATGAGACCCCTATGAAAGTGTTAAAAAACATTTAGAGGCTAAGTAAATCAACATGACTCATAAACATCACCCTGGTGTTTATGATTTAATATATATCTAAGCTTACTCATTTGGAGAAGTCTTGGTAAGATTAAAAAATCATTACATAAATCTCAAGGCTAGATTGTTAAGAAAACAAAGTCCAAGTGAGGATATATGGTAGATGGGCCTAAGCAGTATAGTTTGTTACCAAGACCATATTCTATATCTCCTCCCATACAGCCATAGGTAGAAACACAATAGCCTAAACTATAAGTTTCATAAGGGATAGATGAAAAGAGACCTAAAGAAAAGAGACTCAGTGAAGTATCATCATCTTCAACACTACCTGAAGAACTAGATTTGCAAGCTGAATAAATTGACATAATTACATTAGACCCCAAGGAGATAGTAGAAGATGCTTTGAAGGAACTAGCTAGTGCCTACCAGTTAGATGAACAAGAATTACAAATGGAATAACCTTAGTCCTAAATTGAAGAGGAAACAAAGGAATAAAAGGGAAGAAAGTATCTTTGGACTTAGTTCCTACTGCAACCCAACCCAAAATGAAAGTTGAGCTATCTCTAGTTCAAGTAGGAGACAAGAAACCAAAATTGACTTTCACTCAACCTTGGAGTGAAATCATCTTTTTTAGAGATGATAATCCAATTTATGGCCCCTCTATTTTAGATCATTTCATAAATGGCAAATTGTAAAAGGTTCCAACTATGCACCACCATTGGGCTATTATAAACTCTGTTAACATCCATGTACATGATGAACTCAATCCTTACATTGTGGCATTAAAAATAGGAAAATAAAGATGTTTGGCTAGCCTTGGAGGGTCAAGTGTAACACAAATAAATGCTCCTAAAACTTCAAGTAAAACACAATTTGAGATCCTTGGTCCTCAAGTGACAAAATCATTAGTGAGAGTTTGGTTCAACCTAGAGATGGCCAACATGGAGAGAGTAATTGAGAAGAAAGCCATGGTTAAAGGTGAATAGTTCACCTTTTATAAGATTGAACCTTCTTTTGGTCTAACTCTAGTGGTAGGGCAAAATCTAGGATAAGACAAGATGTTTGACGAGAAGATCCTTAAAGTGGCCCAAGACTCAAAATGATTAGTTGAAAATAATGATCAAGGGCATATTACAAGAAAATAATAATTTCAAAGAGTTTGATGTCTTATCAATTCATGAGGATAGATTTAATAAGTTTGAGGACACCATGGATGACCTATTCATCTCCTTAAAGATAGTTAGGACTAGACAAAGAGAAATAGAGAAGCAAATCTCTAAAGAAATAAGCCAAGTTGACCAATGGAAAGATGGAAATATTTAGGTGAAAGACTTGATTAAAGCCTTTTCCAAGAATCTAGTCCCAAATTTTAGAACTATCAACAAGGCACATTTGAATATGGCCATGACCATATTGGTTGATAAGATTGAGGCCCTGGATAGCTAGTCCAAAAGAATAGAAGACCTTGCCAAAGACTTCAAGTAGCTAGAATATGGAACATCTCATATCTTATATAACCTAATAAAGGATATCATAACCCTCAGCTCATTAGGTCTCATAAATAATGAAGAGTTCAAACATAGGACCTTTCAGTTCATGTAATAAGTAAGAAACTATGGGCAAAACTAGATAACAAATGGAAACAAGAAAGTCATGGGCTTACTCCTATCATCCAAGTAGAAAATGGGAGATGTCAGGGGTATAAAATGAGATATGGAGAAGATTTAAAATAACCTTAAAGAACTAGAGGTGCAATAAAAAGAGATATTCATGAAACCAATTGTCAACCTTCATCTAATCAATGAACAACATTATAGTTTGACAATCCTACAAGGTAGGCAACAATAAGGGATTTAATTTTTGTAGTAACTTTTTAAAAAATTTAAATAAAATATTCTTTTTATAAAGGCATGTGCAGTTTATAAGCACATTGCCTATAGGTCAGTCCTCTTGGAAAGATCTAGTGTATTCTAGAAACTTTTGTAGAAAGGACTTGTATCCTTACAATTGTACCCTTGTAAGTGGATATGACCAAATGACATGATTCCTTGTTTCATATAAAAGGATCGAAGAGAGTTTTTTAGATAAAAATTAGTGTAAACATTGAGCAACTAATGCAAGTAGAGAATTTTAAAAGGATTGTCTCATTTTGTTTGTGTGAATTGTTATATGTATTCTCTCTCACTTTTATATTTTGAATTCTATATTTGAATAGTTCTTGTAGGCTCTTAGTGTGATAATTTAAATGTAAAATTATTAACTTATACTTATGCTAGGATAACTAAAGGTTCTCTAGTTTACTTCATTTTATTTTCTCTACATTTGTATATGTACATCAGCTATTTTCTTATAGGGGTAAAACTTTAAAGCAATCTTGGTTCTTATTTGAATTATTTTTTTGCATTCCTTAGAAGTTTTCCTAGTGTGTGGTAAGATTCAAGCTTATGCTATTTCATATCATATCTTGGTTTTAAGTACATGCATGGACAATATTTGAAATTTATCATGATTTCTAGAATGAAGATCAGTAGCAACATCTTTTCTTTCTGCCCTACCCTTCCTTTTGCTTCTTTTTTAACCAATTCACTTTAGATTAAAGATTCATTATATATATCCATCATAGTTTAGCTTTAGATTTAGAATTTGACATAGTTAATCTTAATTAGCATAGATCATATTCTTATTTTTAAAGATTTATAGGTCACAATGGCTCCTAACCACCAAAACTTTATAAATATTATGAAACAGTCGTTTGTTCCACCTATATTCCACCATAGATAATAGGATTATCATGAACTACATCTCATGCTCTAAATTATTTGAATCTTAAAATGAGAATATTTCTTAAACACTCTAAGAACCTTGTGATACATATTTAGGCATCAACAGAAGCTTCATTAGAATTGCATGGGGGATGGATTTTAGTATTATCATCAATTAACACAATGGTTATATCTCATGGTAAGAGAGGAGAATATTCCATTGTACTATGTAAAGTGTTAATTTGGTGGTATTTAAAATAGTTTGAAACTCATTGAGTTTTTCATCAGTGACTTGGAGATTAGAATGCATGCTAACAAACTTAGGAAGATGCAAATTATTGATATGATAAATGGTGAGAATGTGATATTGTGTTTAGGACTAAGTATATTGAGACCTTATGGGTTTGGGTTTGCTTCATGATTTTAAAATTTTACATCATGGTTGAAATTAATGCATAGGCTACATGAATATGCCTATATCTCTCATGTGATGATCCCAAGGATGGCCTAATAGAGTATTATAAGAGAGTGGAATATTTAAAACCATAAAATTAGGATATATTATTTTGGGTCTAACAATGAGAGGGAGTAAAATTCAACCAAAATGCTTTTGATTGGTTTTTTAAAATCCACAACAAGTGAGTTATGTTTTCTTAGGGTCATCATTGGAATATTTATGTTGTTGTATTAGCCAAATGGAAGTTAAATTAATTCCTAAGCCTTCATCCACTAATATTATTTGTTTATCACACTATTAACTAAGAGAGGTGGATCATTGACTCAAAATTTTATTTCATCATTAATCATGTCTTCTTTAGAAAACTCAATAGAGAGTTTTTTAGAGGAAGAATGTTTAAAAATGGTTGTGATAGTGTGAATCTCCATAGGTGTAGGACCTTTATCGTGTTAGGCTGGTAGTTCAAAATTTATATATGGGGATTATTATATATCTTAAATTTTTTTCAATGAGAAAATTCTAATGATAAGGTAATTTTATCATGGGTTTCATTAGAGAAATTTTTTAAGATAGGGAATTAAGTTTATCTAGGATATTACATTTTTATTTAGAGTTGGTGCCATAATGAGGTTTATCTTGATTATAAATTGTGATTTTAGGAGGAATGGTAATAAGAGGATTATAATCACTATGTTGAGGCTCAAATGGTGGAGAAATCTCATCACTCGATTTAAAGGTTAGAATATGATGTAGTTGTAGTAGTGGTATCCTTAAGAATTTAGTCTTTGAGAAGAGGATTATTAAGTTTGGTGATAGGATCTTTGTGAGCAATATTATGATGGTAGTTAACCATAATTGCATTCATAAATTTATAAATAATGTAATATTGATCATTTTTAGGATCAATATTGCAAGCATATTCACTTGGATGTTGTGATTGGTATTTAATGGTTGAGATGATTTTTAAGGTTTTTGGTTTGTATATTTGGGATTATAAGATTAGCTTATAGATGATTCAATGTATTCATTACAAAATTATTTGGTGATAGCATCATAATTGATTTTTTATACCAAGATGGTAGTAACTGTAAGTATTTGGAGTGCACAATAGGATTTGTGATACCAATATTGGCATGAAATTAAAAAAACTTGTTAGTATCAAACCATTATGGAGGGATAGTAGTGAAGAGGTATATTTTAGATGGATATAAAAACTTATTGAACTCTTTAATATTAAAGGGAGGGTAGGAGAGAATTTGGTTATCTTATTTGTATTTTCCCACTTTGGGTTGGGGAGACTTAGTTTAGGAAGTATTAATGGTGATTGTATTGGTTGTAGTTTGTAAATATTCATTTTTGGTATTTTGAAAAGGTTCAAACTGATCCATAAGAAAGTATTGTAATTTTTATTGGTTAAAATCATCATATTTCAAGGAGAGAGGATGTTAACCTTGTATTGAAGAGGGGACTTAAGAATCATAACAAATATTTTTAAAATATTATCATCACTCATGTTATGATCCACTTTGTGCACTAAATACTTCCATCACTTGTTGAAAGTATGATAAAATTCATTGGGGATTTGCCTAACATTAACGAATTTTCTAAGGCTATTTTATAAAAAGTTCATTATTATGGAATTCCTTAACTAAAGCATTGATTAAATTCTCTAGTTATGTAATGGAATGTCTAGGGAATTGATCACACCATTATAATGCAGCTCTAATGAGGGTCTTGGCTAGAAGTTTGTTAAACACATAAGTGTTGGGTTGAACCCATTCCTTTTAAATATTTCTAAAGGTTTTAAGTTATAAGTAGGATCTTTAATTCCATCATATGTGATAGTTGGATAAATTTTTCCAATGTATATGGATATAATGAGGGTGTCTAAAGGTTCACTCTTAAGGTTTTGAAGCATA